>JAODUO010001119.1:0-67500 GCA_025642075.2 Ridgeia piscesae | reverse complement strand
CCCTTTTCCTCTTTTTACATCCCTCTTCTTTCTGTCGTATGACTGCTGTGGTCGTCCCCTTTTCCTCTTTTTACATCCCTCTTCTTTCTGCTGTGAACTTCCCCTTTTCCTCTTCTCACATTCCTCTTCCTTCTGTCCTATGGCTGCTGTGAACTTCCCCTTTTCCTCTTCTCACATTCCTCTTCCTTCTGTCCTATGGCTGCTGTGAACTTCCCCTTTTCCTCTTCTCACATTCCTCCTCCTTCTGTCCTATGGCTGCTGTGAACTTCCCATTTTCCTCTTCTCACATTCCTCCTCCTTCTGTCCTATGGCTGCTGTGAACTTCCCCTTTTCCTCTTCTCACATTCCTCCTCCTTCTGTCCTATGGCTGCTGTGAACTTCCCCTTTTCCTCTTCTCACATTCCTCCTCCTTCTGTCCTATGGCTGCTGTGAACTTCCCATTTTCCTCTTCTCACATTCCTCTTCCTTCTGTCCTATGGCTGCTGTGAACTTCCCCTTTTCCTCTTCTCACATTCCTCTTCCTTCTGTCCTATGGCTGCTGTGAACTTCCCCTTTTCCTTTTCTCACATTCCTTTTCCCTTCTGTCCTATGGCTGCTGTGAACTTCCCCTTTTCCTTTTCTCACATTCCTCCTCCTTCTGTTCTATGGCTGCTGTGAACTTCCCCTTTTCCTCTTCTCACATTCCTCCTCCTTCTGTTCTATGGCTGCTGTGAACTTCCCCTTTTCCTCTTCTCACATTCCTCCTCCTTCTGTCCTATGGCTGCTGTGAACTTCCCCTTTTCCTCTCTCACATTCCTCCTCCTTCTGTCCTATGGCTGCTGTGAACTTCCCCTTTTCCTCTTCTCACATTCCTCCTCCTTCTTTTCTAGGGCTGGGCTTTTTTCCTTTTCTCACATTCCTCCTCCTTCTGTCCTATGGCTGCTGTGAACTTCCCCTTTTCCTCTTCTCACATTCCTCCTCCTTCTGTTCTATGGCTGCTGTGAACTTCCCCTTTTCCTCTTCTCACATTCCTCCTCCTTCTGTTCTATGGCTGCTGTGAACTTCCCCTTTTCCTCTTCTCACATTCCTCCTCCTTCTGTCCTATGGCTGCTGTGAACTTCCCCTTTTCCTCTTCTCACATTCCTCCTCCTTCTTTTCTAGGGCTGTGGAACTTCCCCTTTTCCTCTTCTCACATTCCTCCTCCTTCTGTCCTATGGCTGCTGTGAACTTCCCCTTTTCCTCTTCTCACATTCCTCCTCCTTCTGTCCTATGGCTGCTGTGAACTTCCCCTTTTCCTTTTCTCACATTCCTCTTCCTTCTGTCCTAGGGCTGTGGAACTTCCCCTTTTCCTCTTCTCACATTCCTCTTCCTTCTGTCCTATGGCTGCTGTGAACTTCCCCTTTTCCTTTTCTCACATTCCCCCTCCTTCTGTCCTAGGGCTGTTGGAACTTCCCCTTTTCCTTTTCTCACATTCCTCTTCCTTTTTTATCTGGGGAATTTCCCCCTTTTCCTCTTCTCACATTCCTTTCCTTCTGTCCTATGGCTGCTGTGAACTTCCCCTTTTCCTTTTCCACATTCCTCTTCCTTCTGTCCTATGGCTGCTGTGAACTTCCCCTTTTCCTCTTCTCACATTCCTCTTCCTTCTGTCCTATGGCTGCTGTGAACTTCCCCTTTTCCTCTTCTCACATTCCTCTTCCTTCTGTCCTATGGCTGCTGTGAACTTCCCTTTTCCTCTTCTCACATTCCTCTTCCTTCTGTCCTATGGCTGCTGTGAACTTCCCCTTTTCCTCTTCTCACATTCCTCTTCCTTCTGTCCTATGGCTGCTGTGAACTTCCCCTTTTCCTCTTCTCACATTCCTCTTCCTTCTGTCCTATGGCTGCTGTGAACTTCCCCTTTTCCTCTTCTCACATTCCTCTTCCTTCTGTCCTATGGCTGCTGTGAACTTCCCCTTTTCCTCTTCTCACATTCCTCCTCCTTCTGTTCTATGGCTGCGTGAATTTCCCCCTTTTCCTCTTCTCACATTCCTCCTCCTTCTGTTCTATGGCTGGGGAACTTCCCCTTTTCCTTTTCTCACATTCCCCCTCCTTCTGTCCTATGGCTGCTGTGAACTTCCCCTTTTCCTCTTCTCACATTCCCCCTCCTTCTTTTCTAGGGGGAACTTCCCCTTTTCCTCTTTCACATTCCTCCTCCTTCTGTTCTATGGCTGCTGTGAACTTCCCCTTTTCCTCTTCTCACATTCCTCCTCCTTCTGTCCTATGGCTGCTGTGAACTTCCCCTTTTCCTCTTCTCACATTCCTCCTCCTTCTGTCCTATGGCTGCTGTGAACTTCCCCTTTTCCTCTTCTCACATTCCTCCTCCTTCTGTTCTATGGCTGCTGTGAACTTCCCCTTTTCCTCTTCTCACATTCCTCCTCCTTCTGTTCTATGGCTGCTGTGAACTTCCCCTTTTCCTCTTCTCACATTCCTCCTCCTTCTGTCCTAGGGCTGTGGAACTTCCCCTTTTCCTCTTCTCACATTCCTCCTCCTTCTGTCCTATGGCTGCTGTGAACTTCCCCTTTTCCTTTTCTAAATTCCTCTTCCTTCTGTCCTATGGCTGCTGTGAACTTCCCCTTTTCCTCTTCTCACATTCCTCTTCCTTCTGTCCTATGGCTGCTGTGAACTTCCCCTTTTCCTCTTCTCACATTCCTCCTCCTTCTGTCCTATGGCTGCTGTGAACTTCCCCTTTTCCTCTTCTCACATTCCTCTTCCTTCTGTCCTATGGCTGCTGTGAACTTCCCCTTTTCCTCTTCTCACATTCCTCTTCCTTCTGTCCTATGGCTGCTGTGAACTTCCCCTTTTCCTCTTCTCACATTCCTCTTCCTTCTGTCCTATGGCTGCTGTGAACTTCCCCTTTTCCTCTTCTCACATTCCTCTTCCTTCTGTCCTATGGCTGCTGTGAACTTCCCCTTTTCCTCTTCTCACATTCCTCCTCCTTCTGTCCTATGGCTGCTGTGAACTTCCCCTTTTCCTCTTCTCACATTCCTCTTCCTTCTGTCCTATGGCTGCTGTGAACTTCCCCTTTTCCTCTTCTCACATTCCTCTTCCTTCTGTCCTATGGCTGCTGTGAACTTCCCATTTTCCTCTTCTCACATTCCTCCTCCTTCTGTCCTATGACTGGTGAGAACTTCCCCTTTTCCTCTTCTCACATTCCTCCTCCTTCTGTCCTATGGCTGCTGTGAACTTCCCATTTTCCTCTTCTCACATTCCTCTTCCTTCTGTCCTATGGCTGCTGTGAACTTCCCCTTTTCCTCTTCTCACATTCCTCTTCCTTCTGTCCTATGGCTGCTGTGAACTTCCCCTTTTCCTCTTCTCACATTCCTCCTCCTTCTGTCCTATGGCTGCTGTAAACCCCCTTTTCCTTTTCTCACATTCCTCCTCCTTCTGTCCTATGGCTGCTGTGAACTTCCCCTTTTCCTTTTCTCACATTCCTCTTCCTTCTGTCCTATGGCTTGTGAACTTCCCCTTTTCCTCTTCTCACATTCCTCTTCCTTCTGTCCTATGGCTGCTGTGAACTTCCCCTTTTCCTCTTCTCACATTCCTCCTCCTTCTGTCCTATGGCTGCTTGAACTTCCCCTTTTCCTTTTCTCACATTCCTCTTCCTTCTGTCCTATGGCTGCTGTGAACTTCCCCTTTTCCTCTTCTCACATTCCTCTTCCTTCTGTCCTATGGCTGCTGTGAACTTCCCCTTTTCCTCTTCTCACATTCCTCTTCCTTCTGTCCTATGGCTGCTGTGAACTTCCCCTTTTCCTCTTCTCACATTCCTCTTCCTTCTGTCCTATGGCTGCTGTGAACTTCCCCTTTTCCTCTTCTCACATTCCTCTTCCTTCTGTCCTATGGCTGCTGTGAATTTCCCCCTTTTTCCTCTTCTCACATTCCTCCTCCTTCTGTCCTATGGCTGCTGTGAACTTCCCCTTTTCCTCTTCTCACATTCCTCTTCCTTCTTCCTATGGCTGCTGTGAATTTCCCCCTTTTCCTCTTCTCACATTCCTCCCCGTCCTAGGGCTGCTGTGAACTTCCCCTTTTCCTCTTCTAAATTCCCCTTTTCCTTCTGTCCTAGGGCTGTGGAACTTCCCCTTTTCCTCTTCTCACATTCCTCTTCCTTCTGTCCTATGGCTGCTGTGAACTTCCCCTTTTCCTTTTCTCACATTCCTCTTCCTTCTTCCTATGGCTGCTGTGAACTTCCCCTTTTCCTTTTCTCACATTCCTCTTCCTTCTGTCCTATGGCTGCTGGAACTTCCCCTTTTCCTCTTCTCACATTCCTCTTCCTTCTGTCCTATGGCTGCTGTGAACTTCCCCTTTTCCTCTTCTCACATTCCTCTTCCTTCTGTCCTATGGCTGCTGTGAACTTCCCCTTTTCCTCTTCTCACATTCCTCTTCCTTCTGTCCTATGGCTGCTGTGAACTTCCCCTTTTCCTCTTCTCACATTCCTCCTCCTTCTTCCTATGGCTGCTGTGAACTTCCCCTTTTCCTCTTCTCAATTCCTCCTCCTTCTGTCCTATGGCTGCTGTGAACTTCCCCTTTTCCTCTTCTCACATTCCTCTTCCTTCTGTCCTATGGCTGCTTGAACTTCCCCTTTTCCTCTTCTAAATTCCTCTTCCTTCTGTCCTAGGGCTGTGGAATTTCCCCCTTTTCCTCTTCTCACATTCCTCCTCCTTCTGTCCTATGACTGGTGAGAACTTCCCATTTTCCTCTTCTCACATTCCTCCTCCTTCTGTCCTATGGCTGCTGTGAACTTCCCATTTTCCTCTTCTCACATTCCTCCTCCTTCTGTCCTATGACTGGTGAGAACTTCCCCTTTTCCTCTTCTCACATTCCTCCTCCTTCTGTCCTATGACGGGTGGAACTTCCCTTTTCCTTTTCTCACATTCCTCTTCCTTCTGTCCTATGACTGGTGAGAACTTCCCATTTTCCTCTTCTCACATTCCTCCTACTTCTGTCCTATGACTGGTGAGAACTTCCCCTTTTCCTCTTCTCACATTTCTCTTCCTTCTGTCCTATGACTGGTGAGAACTTCCCCTTTTCCTCTTCTCACATTCCTCTTCCTTCTGTCCTATGACTGGTGGAACTTCCCCTTTTCCTTTTCTCACATTCCTCTTCCTTCTGTCCTATGACGGGTGGAACTTCCCCTTTTCCTTTTCTCACATTCCTCTTCCTTCTGTCCTATGACTGGTGAGAATTTCCCCCTTTTCCTTTTCTCACATTCCTCTTCCTTCTGTCCTATGACGGGTGGAACTTCCCCTTTTCCTCTTCTCACATTCCTCCTCCTTCTGTCCTATGGCTGCTGTGAACTTCCCATTTTCCTCTTCTCACATTCCTCCTCCTTCTGTCCTATGGCTGCTGTGAACTTCCCATTTTCCTCTTCTCACATTCCTCCTCCTTCTGTCCTATGGCTGCTGTGAACTTCCCCTTTTCCTCTTCTCACATTCCTCCTCCTTCTGTCCTATGGCTGCTGTGAACTTCCCCTTTTCCTCTCTCACATTCCTCTTCCTTCTGTCCTATGGCTGCTGTGAACTTCCCCTTTTCCTCTTCTCACATTCCTCTTCCTTCTGTCCTATGGCTGCTGTGAACTTCCCCTTTTCCTCTTCTCACATTCCTCTTCCTTCTGTCCTATGGCTGCTGTGAACTTCCCCTTTTCCTCTTCTCACATTCCTCTTCCTTCTGTCCTATGGCTGCTGTGAACTTCCCCTTTTCCTTTTCTCACTTTCCTTTTTTTGTCCTATGGCTGCTGTGAACTTCCCCTTTTCCTCTTCTCACATTCCTCTTCCTTCTGTCCTATGGCTGCTGTGAACTTCCCCTTTTCCTCTTCTCACATTCCTCTTCCTTCTGTCCTATGGCTGCTGTGAACTTCCCCTTTTCCTCTTCTCACATTCCTCTTCCTTCTGTCCTATGGCTGCTGTGAACTTCCCCTTTTCCTCTTCTCACATTCCTCTTCCTTCTGTCCTATGGCTGCTGTGAACTTCCCCTTTTCCTCTTCTCACATTCCTCTTCCTTCTGTCCTATGGCTGCTGTGAACTTCCCCTTTTCCTCTTCTCACATTCCTCCTCCTTCTGTCCTATGGCTGCTGTGAACTTCCCCTTTTCCTCTTCTCACATTCCTCCTCCTTCTGTCCTATGGCTGCTGTGAACTTCCCCTTTTCCTCTTCTCACATTCCTCTTCCTTCTGTCCTATGGCTGCTGTGAACTTCCCCTTTTCCTCTTCTCACATTCCTCTTCCTTCTGTCCTATGGCTGCTGTGAACTTCCCCTTTTCCTCTTCTCACATTCCTCCTCCTTCTGTCCTATGGCTGCTGTGAACTTCCCCTTTTCCTCTTCTCACATTCCTCCTCCTTCTGTCCTATGGCTGCTGTGAACTTCCCCTTTTCCTCTTCTCACATTCCTCTTCCTTCTGTCCTATGGCTGCTGTGAACTTCCCCTTTTCCTCTTCTCACATTCCTCTTCCTTTTTCCTATGGCTGCTGTGAACTTCCCCTTTTCCTCTTCTCACATTCCTCCTCCTTCTGTCCTATGCGGGTGGAATTTCCCCCTTTTTCCTCTTCTCACATTCCTCTTCCTTCTGTCCTATGGCTGCTGTGAACTTCCCATTTTCCTCTTCTCACATTCCTCCTCCTTCTGTCCTATGACTGGTGAGAACTTCCCCTTTTCCTCTTCTCACATTCCTCCTCCTTCTGTCCTATGACTGGTGAGAACTTCCCATTTTCCTCTTCTCACATTCCTCTTCCTTCTGTCCTATGACTGGTGAGAACTTCCCATTTTCCTCTTCTCACATTCCTCCTCTTCTGTCCTATGACTGGTGAGAACTTCCCCTTTTCCTCTTCTCACTTTTCTCTTCCTTCTGTCCTATGCGGGTGGAACTTCCCCTTTTCCTCTCTCACATTCCTCTTCCTTCTGTCCTATGCGGGTGAGAACTTCCCCTTTTCCTCTTCTCACATTCCTCTTCCTTCTGTCCTATGACTGGTGAGAACTTCCCCTTTTCCTCTTCTCACATTCCTCTTCCTTCTGTCCTATGACTGGTGAGAACTTCCCCTTTTCCTCTTCTCACATTCCTCTTCCTTCTGTCCTATGACTGGTGAGAACTTCCCCTTTTCCTCTTCTCACATTCCTCCTCCTTCTGTCCTATGGCTGCTGTGAACTTCCCATTTTCCTCTTCTCACATTCCTCCTCCTTCTGTCCTATGGCTGCTGTGAACTTCCCATTTTCCTCTTCTCACATTCCTCCTCCTTCTGTCCTATGACTGCTGTGAACTTCCCCTTTTCCTCTTCTCACATTCCTCCTCCTTCTGTCCTATGACTGGTGAGAACTTCCCATTTTCCTCTTCTCACACTCTTCTTCTATGATGCAAATCCATAGTTTAAATTTAATTTAATGTTACCCATTATAAAACTTGTGCTTTCCTGTGTACAGTATACATCACAGTATTGTTGTTGTTGTTGTTGTAATGGTGTTGTTTCTCTTCAGGCACACTATCGACCACGGGCCACTCAACAAACTTTGTCTTCTCCATTGAGATTCCATCTGACAAGAACCAGCAACACTGGATCCAGAGGGGCGTGGCACTACTGTGTGCCCTCAATTACTAGAGAAAGTATCATATCTACAGGACAATCACTCCATCACACAAACCCTTGCTTCTTTTCCATATACCCTGGGGGTATACAGCTCCAATCCCTGACCACGTGCCTTCCTCTCCTTACAGTGACTTTTTTGTCTATGTTTGTTACTGGAAGTAAGAAGAAACGGAGAAAAAACAAATGTATTTGTCACAATCAACAAAGGTGTAATATAGCTTGCACTTGAACTTTTCTGACATATGATATTGTTTGCGGTATTAATGGATATAAGAGCTTGTGTGTTAAGCCAGGATTTACACTAAGGATGGTCACGGATTAACACGTATCAGATGTGTGACATATCAGTAGTGGTGACAATTTTGCACGCTGAAACATATCCATTTCTTAATGGATATGTTTATGATGTAAACAAACCCTAAGAAAGAGCGAGGATGAGATAAGTAGGATTTGTTGGCATAAACTTTTTAAACACGAGTAGAAGTAAACACATTTGGAACAACACAATGGACAACACACTAAATGTTGTGTACATAAATGCCGATTTCAGAATATGATAAACAAAGCAGTAATGTGTGTACACTGTGTGTTTTTGAGAGCACAATGTATGGCAGGCTGCCATCTTATGCAAATCAACCTGTTGTTTCTGTTGCCGCTTTAGTTGAGGCTGTCTGCTGTCTCCAGCTCTAGCAGGAAATATCTTCAAATTTTCTTCTAAGACAAGTTTTGTTGTAATTTGTGTTTGTATTTACAATGTGATGTAATGTGACTGATGTGTATTGTATATATAAATTAATACTTTATATTTGATGTTTGCAAAATGTACATATTGGCATGTCATGTATTAAATTGTTCATTTGTTAATTAATTTGCTGATTTTCATTACACAATGACATTAGATGTGTAAAACATAATGGCTGCAAACACAAACACAAACACCACACATAAAACCACACCATACAACACACACACACACACATCACGCATGCACACACGCAAACACACAAACACAGCACACACACAACACACACCACACACACACAAAGTGCACACCAGTTAGAAGTATACATTCTATTTTTGTCTTTTTATTACTAAATATAATGTTATCTAATTTCAAGACCCTACACTAGTCATATCAGGTTAAATGATCAATCTTAATTTTCACAAGCAGAAAAAAAATTAATAAGATTGCATTGCTAAATATACCACATGGTGACATTTATTACAGTACTGCATGTCACGTGCACATAAAGTGATACCCCAAAACGTGACCTCAGTTCAGTCAGGTCATATCCTATTGTACCATGGTTCTTACACGTGATTCGAACCACTAATCCAATATTTGTTCTCTGCAGTAATCGTTGGTCCTGTTAAGTCTAAGCTCGTGCTTTCGTGTTCCAGTATTGTGTAACTGTAGAAGGTAGAGTCTGGCACTTTGATGCCACGGATTTGGTGACTAGTTCTACATCTTGTGATTAAATAGTGGTCCATCGTACACTACACGCTTAGACTTAACAGGACCAACGATTACAGCAGAGAACAAATATTGGATTAGTGGTTCGAATCACGTGTAAGAACCATGGTACAATAGGATATGACCTGACTGAACTGAGGTCACGTTTTGTGTGTGTGTGTGTGTGTGTGTGTGTGTGGTGGTGACGTGTGTGTGTGTGTGTGTGTGCGTGCGTGCGTGCGTGCGTGCGTGGTGGTGCGTGCGTGCGTGCGTGCGTGCGTGCGTGCGTGCGTGCGTGCGTGCGTGGTGCGTGCGTGCGTGCGTGCGTGCGTGCGTGCGTGCGTGCGTGCACAGCTATGCACGCCCGCAAGCACGAAATGCTTCTACTAGCGCAGAGGGCGAAGTTTTTTCACCGTTTATATTCCTATTTAGTTCGACTTACTACTACTATTTACTGTAATAATATAATAATTATTAATTTATGTTATACACTCACAGGCGTACTTGGTAGACAATACTTAACAAACCCGTCCTTAGCTGGTCTTCAACCAAACCTGGTCCGCGCTCTTTAACCGCGACGCGGAGAAGTTCCGATGATATACACATCAAATATAGTCACACGCGGCCAATAATTGTTGCTGTCGCGATGGCATGACGTCATCTAGTTATTCTCACTTCAAGTCTGGCTATAAGGAGTTCGAAATAGTTCGAACGTGATGAAGCGGTGGTGAGTTAGGCCCTATTAACGGTAGACAGCAACAACACTGCCCACGTAATGAATTATGTATTGGTTATCGGCGTTAACTGAGGTAACGCTTTTCGCTGAAGTAGATAGCCAAATAGGACCCGAAATGTTCTTCCCTTCGTTGGGGATGGTGACTATGGTGTAATGTTGGTTATGAAATAATAAACAATAGTGTA
Source organism: Ridgeia piscesae (assembly GCA_025642075.2). Lineage (NCBI taxonomy): Eukaryota > Metazoa > Annelida > Polychaeta > Sabellida > Siboglinidae > Ridgeia > Ridgeia piscesae. The sequence goes on along the minus strand of JAODUO010001119.1, from coordinate 57,546 downwards.
ACGATGAAATGTAAATCTTAAGTTTATCTACACTTCACCTCCTTACAGATATAAGTCAATTTATCGTGTCTGTCATCGAACTGAGAATAAAGAAATGTTATTCGCGCATTCCTCCAGTGAAGGAGAGAGGGGTGGAAAGGGATATATGGAGATAGGGAGGAGAATGGAAGAAACGGTGAAGATAGCGGAAGAGTGTAGCATAGCGGGAGAGAGAGGGAGGAAGGGAGGAAGGGAGGGAGGGGGAGGGAGGAAGGGAGGGAGGGGGAGGGAGGGAGGGAGGGAGGAAGGGAGGAGGAGGGGAGGGGAGGGAGGGAGGGAGGGAGGGAGGGAGGAGGGAGGGAGGGAGGGAGGGAGGGAGGGAGGGAGGGAGGGAGGGAGGGAGGGAGGGAGGGAGGGAGGGAGGGAGGGAGGGAAAGAGAGGGGGGATGTGACAGCACGCCGCATTTACGAACGCATTTGACGATATCGTTAATTGCGCAGTGGACGATCCATAGCCTATTTAAACACGCTTCGTGTGAACGTGACAATGCATGGTGACATTTACAGTACCTTTTTCTTACTTACGTACTACGCATAAATTAATCCAATGTTTAAGAGGCCGAGTTCACGTGAATACCTTAGCGAATGCACGCATATGGTGGGTGCTAGCGCTATGGATTGGCTGATTACTACCGGAACAATGTCGTGCGTTTCGATCCACATATCGATCCATTCTTGGATAAGTGACATCAAACAGTAGCCACACGTGTGTCCAGGCGCGACTGGTCATTGAGATCACAGGTAGGCTGTCGTCCGCTGGCCACTCATTGTAGTCTACAGTCAACAGCTGGTCTTCGTTGTAAACTGAATAAACACCGCCGAAGATATAAATATACCCGGCGTGTCTGGAGGCTTTGTCAAGTGATTGTAACGACATCGACCGTTTGAACGTAGGCCTACGGATTAACGAGACAGTGAACCATGGAATATCGGTTTGTTAATATTATATATACATATTATACATATTATAATATTAACATATTATACATATTATACATATTATACATATTATACATATACATATATACATATACGATTTCCAGATATCAGTGTTCTACACAAAAATACTGGCAACATGGTGACTATGTAAACAAAAATGCTTCATTTCAGCGAGGCTAATGATTAAATAATTTATTTATTCATTGACAATGAATACTATAGACACAGTCACCAAATATGCATTGTTGTTAGCTCGAAGACACTTTTGTTGGCAGGTATTCAGTGGCTTAGCCAGAAAGGGGGCCAAAAAAGTTAAAATGGTGGGGAACGGAGGAACAATAACTGGTTGCCCGATTCATAGAGTCACAGAGTACAGTGGGTTTCAGGATGCATGTGAAAAAATTCCTTCCCAATCCTACCCTTTCGCACAAATTTTCATAATTCAAATTCAAAAGGATTAAGTTACGAATTCTCCACTGCAGCATAAGAGTTGACAGAGCAATGAAAATGTCGTTATTCTCAATGTGCACATATGGTTATTATGGATACCAAATAATAATTGTCCGGTTACTAGACTAGGGTCAAATTGTAACTTGTTGTTATTATTTTCTTAGCATCACTATTGTTGGGGGTGAGTTAACCATGATTTCCTTTTCCATTGTCTTTTTCTTCCTCTCACTTTTCTCTTACTACGTTCTCTGTCAGCAGTCTCCAATTCCTTCTATCATATTTTTTCCCATTCGTCTCCCACTCTTTCTAAGTCACTTTTAATGCAATTCCCCATCTCAATTTCGGTTTTTCTCGCCTCCGTTTCCATTCCACTTTCTGGGCATCTGCTCTTTTTGCCAGTTTTTCATCTCCAATGTTTCCACATGACCAGCCCATGTACTCCTCACCAATGTCTTCTTGGAACTTACCTTTACTCCAGCCTCCACTCTCATTTCACCCATTTTCTCTAATTAGCTCCCACGATGATTTTTACCAGGTTGTTTTTCGCAAAACTGGACCTTCTACTGTTGTTTCTCTGTTAGTGCCATCGCCTCTAGTGCATTCATGTACGCCGGACTGAGTACATTTCCTTTACGTGGTATCCGTATATTACCCATCACCCCTTCGACGTTCCTCCAAGCGTTTGTCCAAAGCAATTAATTTAGTGGAAATTGCAACTTGGGAAAATACCACAAATTGTAATATGCAATGTTGCATGTTGTGAAGTTACTGGTTGATTGCCAACGCCACGTAATCTATGTTAAGGTAGGCATGTTTAATTATTGTTTCATCAGAGTAATGACTACACGTTGGTATTTGTTATGGACATGATCTTTGTTAGTAGGTTTGGGAGAGTAGCGTGAGGAATGTGATGGTCGGTTATACGCTGATGTTATATTGGGGCTTTATGGTTAGGCTTTAGGGATACTCCAGTCAGTGATAGGTTCACAGTATTTACTTACATATGAATACTATATTGGTTGTGCATAGTAATTGTACACAAAGGTCGTTGATGAATAAATTATTATAGTATAACTGTACAAACAAATATGCTGCGTTTAATTCAGGGCGCTGCCATCTTGAGGAATAGAACCAGTGACATAAACCGCTTACGTCACTAGCGCATGCACAATCGAACATCTTACGTCTGTCCAATGGCGTACCAAGTATGTCGCGGTTTTCTTACGTCACTATCGCAATTTTACGCGAGGCCTCTGCCATTCATCGCTTTTTCCAAAAATGCGCCAGTGACGTAAACGATTTGGCTTACGTCACTGGTTCTGTGTCTCAAGATGGCAGCTCCATGAATCCAAGATAGCATGTTTTTGGTATAATTATACTATAATTAATTGTTTATTAACGATATGTGTGCACCATTACTATGCACAACCAATATATTATACATATGTAAGTATCCTTTTATTAATGTGTCGTTTCTCTCTTACTTTCTAACTTTGACGCCTTCTGTGGATGGTTTTGAATGGCCCCCTCTAATGCAAAATGCTGGCAACTCGACTGCAGGTATTCAGATATTTGCACAGGAGTCACATGTTCATTAGGCCACAAGAATATTTACGCTTCGTTGTTGTTTGACTATTCACTACTGTCGCGCCTGTTGTCTTTCACAAGAAGCCAGGTGTGATGTCTTTCGCCATAACACAAAACACAAAAAGATTCAGTTCGACTAATGCGCTTACCATTTCCGGCATCAAGTTACTGGTAGCATGTCTTTTTGTACGATCAAAGACACAGTATATCGCACAACGTTTTACTGCATTGATGAAACAAAAGCCACACAGAAGCGCCCATCAACGCTGTGGTCAGCGTATGCATAGCGAGGCTACTGTGAGCGAGATATTGATTAATTGCAATTATTGTATTTGGCTTTTTAAATAGTGCGTTTTATATTAGAATGTGCATACTGTTTTTGTACGACGAACAAACTCATGTCTTGTTGTCAATAAAAAAAAAAAAAAACACAACAACACCAACACCAACACCAACAACAACAACAACCACAACCACAACCACAACCACAACCACAACCACAACCACAACCACAACCACAACCACAACCACAACAGTACAGGGCGGTCATGACATTGACCCAATTGTTTTGTAGGTAAAACACAACAACGCCGAGTTATATAATACGTTTGAACGAATATGTGTTGAAAACAGCACATTTTACACATAGGTAGCCAGATCATATTCATATTATCATTTTTATTATTAAAATAAAATGAAGCCATACATGTGTACAAGAATATATGTTTAAATATATAATATGCCGTTTGATAATCGCGAATATTAGTAAACTTTACGATATGTCAAATTCAAGTATAAGTTTCGATTTTTTTAATGCTTGCATAATTATTTATTTTAACTATATTTATTATATGACTGCAGGCACGAGACACTGGTAGGTGAAAACTGTTTCAAAATAGGTTTTAAAATACAGTTTTTGAAATATGATGTTTTGAAGAGGCAAATGTAATGCATTGTTCCATGTTGTGATACCAATCTCTTACAATGTATCAATTGACCAAAAAAGTCCTCAAAAATGGGCCATAGCTAAAATTAGACGGTAAAAAAATAGCCACATTCAGTGTTTGTTGATGTAACTTGTGATTAATGTATAGTTGTTTCTAGCATTCGGCAGAGTTCTAGAACCAACTAGTCTGTATATATTACGGTTATAATGTTATAATCTAATGAGGTATCGTTGAATTAGTCAGCCTTTTCAGAACATTTACGCCAAGCCGATCTTTCTATACTTGCACTGAGTCTGATGGTGATCATTGCCTATGTGCTTGTCATCCTCAGTGATTCATTTACTTCCCAATCTGAGACGGGACGGACATTAACCTGATTCTCCGATTCACGAGGGATACAGTCCCCAGTGTTGAGAGCCAGGTTTTTATACCAAATATAACATGCCTGCCGCGTCCGAGTGAACCCAACCTTGCGCTAATCAAGTGCTATACTATCCGCGCAAACATCACTGCCATGGGCATGACAATAAACTATGTAATTAATGTGCCGCCTACTCTTAGCCTGGGTCTTCGGTTAAGTAGACGCAATAACCAAAACCATAATCACCAGACCATGACACATTATAGTCTTCGCTAGGTTGGGTCGGACATGGGATGTAACGGGATTGTCAAATATCATTATTCAGACATATCTTCTTTGCCGCCATTGTCACTCACTGTGTGCCTGGAGTGTTGGCGTTGTCACCACCTATGCCGGTCTTACATACCTTCTTCTGTCAGCCGTCCCGGTGTATACAACATAATACTCTCAGGTTTATATATAATCATATTGATAACTTTAAAAAAACAGCACAGGTAAAGTAATGAAACAAATAAAAGGTAAAGGTATAAGTTCTTATATACCGCAGTATCCAGTCCTCAGGACTGCTCAAAGCGCTTTACATTTTACTTCCCTGGCAGACCTGTACCATCAAACACCATATCAACTTCTCTGGGAAGCATCCAGCCATGCTGCAACTAATGCGCGAAGGCTGCACGGACAAATACCAACCACTATCTATATGCAGGTACTTATTCATACAGCTGAGTGAACTGGAGCGATGTAGAGTGAAAAATTTGCCCAAGGTTTATCACCGCAGCACAGGATTCGAACCGGGGTTCTCTTAGTCAAGAATACGAAGCTCTACCCCCGAGCCACCGCTCTCTATAAATAGTGTCATGCTCAGCGAGAAATCACACAGACATGAGTCAAAATAAAAACGTAATCCACAACTGGAAGAGCACAAGTCACAAGACCACTCGTACTATAGGGGTCATCACACAACCATCACGAATCCTCATAATGAAAAACCAATACAGAACATTGAGTTCTGTATTGAACTCAGAACTCAGAACTATATTTCACACATCACACAAAATATCACAGCTCCGTAGGATTACTACAAGACTACATTTCCAAGGAAGTTAGAAAAAATAGGATATACTCATTCCAAAAATGAAGGATTGAGAATAACAAGAAAATACAATCAACGATTCTATAACTATGCGCGGGCACGTGTGTATGTGCGTGTATATGTGCGTGCGTGCGTGCGTGCGTGCGAGCGTCCGAGCGTGCGAGCGTGCGAGCGTGCGAGCGTGCGTGTGTGTATTACATAATCGACTCTGAAACAGGCATCAAAAGAAGAAACTACCTGAGGGTAAGATAACGTCAGATAAGATAGCTTTATTGCCATGTGTTCACGTTGTAGCTACAATAAAACATTGGAATGTGTAATGATATTGGATGTCACGAATACTGTTGGCAGATTCTAAATAAATAACAGAACATCTAAGAAGCTGAAAATCAGAGTATTCAACATATTTACAAGAACTATGTTTCTCTACAATTCGAAACTCTTGTCAAATGACTGGAGGAAGTGGTGCACTTATTTCACAGAAAACTGGTAAGGAGTGTGTCTAATAATAGCACACTGACGTCAGAAAGTATTCGGGCACATGGCCGGACTACCAGACTGCTCCAGTAAACTAAAGACAGCTCCGAGAGAAGGAGACACTCATTTGCCTAGAAGACAAAGAAAAACTCCGAAAACTAAATAGACTACATCATGACAGTCGATGAGGTTGTTATATACTGCATGTTTGATCAATCTAGTCGCTGCATTAACAATAACGATTGACCTACTACTGAAGAGAAACAATACATGTGCTGCTCAGCAGGTACACAAACCCATCCGTGCATGCATGGTAAGTAAACGTGTTGCTTACAATTGTGTCCGCTGATCTCCATGCAGTGGCAGCTGAATGCTGTATACGCAAAAATAACCAATATAAGACGCTCGTAATAGCTGACTATTTTGATTCTCGCTTTGTAGTTCAATTCAGTTCAATTCAGTTCAATTCAATTTATTTCAATTTATTTCAAAACACACAACATTAAAAAGCAAGCAATACAAATAATAATAAGTCACATGGTCAGTCTGGCCAGGTCGCGTTCAACACAAAAATGAATTTAGTTCAGGACGATACAACCAATTAGGTACACACTTGTTCAATTGACCGATGTTGCTCTCTACCCCAAGTATAACTTTTACTAAAGTATAGGGGTCTACTATGATAATTAAACATAACACTCAACCCTCGAGAGCACGTCACGCACGCACGCACGCACGCACGCACGCACGCACGCACGCACGCACGCACGCACGCACGAATTTCACTTATTATGTTAGGAAAGTTCTTGAACTTCAATTATGCAAATAACAAAGAAACAGCCCACGGACTACTTCAGTGTAAAAGCAGCCGCCGTCTAATGCAGTTGGTTTCAGCTCAACAATTGTAAATAATTTTCTTGTCACCGCAAACGACTCAACTCCAGGACGGCGATTTAAGTAACATTTAATTTGACCTCTCAGTCTGGCAAACACTACACCTCACACAAACAGAATATTTAAATATAATCTAGTGACTTAATAGATGTAGGGCATAACAGTTCATAGCGACCTTACTTTTCCTTTTCAGAATATTGCCCCCGAATTTGAATACGGCCATAAATAAAACAGGAGTTACTTCACACGGATCGGCTCTGCGGCGTTCAAGTTCAATGCACTGGCGACCTGTGGTAAAATCTATACAATGTGTCGTAAAGGAGAGGCACATTAGCTGTCTGGTGTCGCCGTTCTGTCCTATAAAACAGCAGGTTAATTGAAACATATATATATATATATACATTCATACACGACGCTTACCTTCACCCGACCGACAGGCGGGGTACAGTAAAAGGGTACTAAAACCGGAGTAAGGTAAAATGACTATGCAAAACCAATGGCAACGGTACCTGAACGACCGCGATGTTTTGTCGTAGGCCACTGACTTCAACATGCGCAATAACAGTGACGTCGTATCATTATCGTGACGTCATAGTTGATATAAGACCCGCTAGCTTTGAGTTACGCGTGGAAAGTTGGTAAAATATGCGCAAATTGCATGCAACACACAAGCGCGCCCGCACACACGCATGGTTATAGACTATAAAGGCATCAAGGACAATAACAAAACGCCGCTACGTCACGCCGAAATTTGAAAATAATTACACCTCAAAACATCGTAGCAGACTAGCCACGTCAGCACTACATATGCGCGCACATACACATACGCATACGCACACGCACGCACGCACGCACGCACGCACGCACGCACGCACGCACGCACGCACGCACGCACGCACGCACGCACGCACGCACGCACGCACGCGCACGCAGGCATACATACCGCTACAGATTAACATGCACAAATGCAAAACAGCTACATGTAAGCCCTAAGCACACACGCAAACACTACACACGCACACACGCGTACGTTGGCAAGTACACGTACACGCGCGCATACGCGCACGTTATACTCACGCGCACGCGCACGTGCACGCGCACACACTTCCTTTTCATTGTTTTACGCACACAATTCACCTATAGTATCCACATGCCGGGGAGACAGTTGTGTATTCGTTGTAATACATAACAACCGCCGAGCATCTCACCTACCTCGTTCAATACACAGCCATAGCTAGTAAGCTACTGATGCGCGTTGATTCAGTGTATTATGCCTGCAATCTATTTCAATAGTGTCACAACAGCATGAATGCTCGGGTATGAACCCCGAGGTGAAGATCTAACTTTCGAACGTATTAGAGTATGCCTATTTGAGGAATCTAGAGTCCTTTAAAACGTAGCATCACCGGTGAATTGCAAAACAAGAAGTCACTTTAGTACCGATCAACGCCTTTCGAAGTGCCTTATGTTCGTGCGTGCATTAGAGCTGTGACAGCTTCACCCCCATTGCAGGCATGCATGGGTAATTGGGTATGCAATTATCGTGAGAGAATATAAAGCGGCGACTCTTTATTGTTACCTGGGACGCTGTGACGTCACACGGTTTAACTGAAGTAGTGATAAATGAGTGCGTGAGTGAATAAATGAGTGAGTGATGTGAATCATCTCGCCGCGTGCTCTGACATAATGTAACCTACATTGGCACGCACACACGCACGTACGCACGCACGCATGCACGCACGCAGTCATGCAAGAATTTCAATGCACCCATATACACGCACACTATCTGGTGCATTAGCGTGAATTTTGAATATTGGATTTCAGGCATCTCGACCCATTTTCAGATTGCTTTCCAGGTCGGTGTTGTAAAATATGTGGAGGATAAGACGAATGCATACACTGGGTTTCGTTTGTCCTTTTATGTGTACAGCGTACTAGCTAAGTTACCCGGCGGTGCCCGGAAGGAAAGGCTGCCATATGTATCACACACCCAGAACCCATTCCAACTGTTTCCAGCCTACCCGCATTGATAAACTGTAACTGAAAACTGGCCTAGTCATTAGGAAAACCGTTTCCCAGAAGTCGAACTTACTCATCCGTGTAAGTGACACAACCAGCAACAGGCAGAGGTGGATGCTGAGCTTAGAAATCTAAATCTGTGATGCCGAGTTGAAAATTAGGCCCGATACTTGCCAAACTGATAGAGGTGTGAATCCACATATAAATAGAGAACACATATTTGATAATAGTTCAATATCGTGGTCTTGGTATCCAGTATAACCACATACAAGGCAAAGTCACTTAAAATCCTCCATTCAATACATGTATCTATTAAGCAATTAAATCAAATTGCTCTAAAAATTTAGTGACATTTTTTCACTTTTTGAGTAGGTGCATCACGGTATAGCCTATATAGGGTACTTCCTGGAGACTGGAGTTACCCCCACTTCCAAAGTATCACATACCAACAGTTTCCGTGGCATGTCCACGCAACTCGACGCCGTAATTGTTAAATTATAATATTATTCACACCTATGCAAATTGTTTCCCACCGCCTCATGGTGTAGCGAGCTTCGCTCCAGTTGCCCCGCCCACATCTACTCTGACCTGCTCCAATTCGTTTGCTTATTGGCTACTCAACGGTGTAGGATAACGTGGCTATATAACGGTGAAACTTCGCAGTATGTGTCCCTTATATCGGGAAAATATGTAATCTTGTTCATAATAGAAAATAAATGCATAGTAAGAATACCAGTATATTATCTCTAAACGGATGAACGGTATTATGTTTGTAACTGGAGTTGTGGGCCTAAATGCTGCACTGTGAGTACGCGATAGTGTCGCGGAGTGATCGGGTTGAGCGTTATGTGTGAAGCGGTTCTACGCACGGCATCTGCGAAGCGTAAACACAAGTAGTCAGACTCAGATAGAACGCTGATCTCGGAACCCGACAAACGCGCACGGCCCACGGACTCCCAGGATTAACCCCCCGGGAGGAACGACGACGACGACCATGGATTTGTACTGTATGGATAAGAAGCTTAGTGAATTGGGTGAACATGATTTTGACGAATTGCTCGACACAGGAGTGTTCGCCCCGGCTTCACAAACGGTAAGTTCATTACAATATGCATGCACGTTTTCGTTCGATTCAGTCTAACATATTGTTCACTTTTAACCGGCCCCCGTATCGTATTGTCCAGTTTTTAAGTGTCATTACTAGTCTTAAGATATGTGGAATGCATACTCATGTAGTGATGTTGTTGCCAAAGTCGACATTTGTATATTGCTGTGGAAATATCCGGTTGATAAAAATATGTTGCAATACTAACTTCGTAAAATCTACGAGGAAGCCAGTAGCCAGATGTCCTGTCGCTGCCAGTGATGGTTTCCATATGGAACACACAAAATGTGTCAGATACGGCAATTTGTTGCAGTTTACATACATTTGTTTTGTTTTACACTATACTATAGTTCAGAGAATGGTATGTGAGTTACCTGGATAAGCTGCAGTTGTTTTGGCCTGATTTATACGTTCGTTTGTAAGCTGCGTCTTAACTGTCTTGCCAGAAGCGGGTCAGATTTAGGCAACGGCAACGCCCACTCCATGCGTCTTGGTCGCGTTCCAGACGTCGCCTAGGGCTAGGGCTTGGCCTTTTGTCAAACTACATCATTTGCACGGACAAAAGTGTTTATGCCATCCCTACTGGGAATATAGTACGGAGGCCAATATAGTATGTACTGGTGTTGTTATAAACTCACTAAGACACTCTGTTTTGTATGAGCAAATAAACCTAGCACGTGTGACATACTTTGCTGCATGCTTGCCATGCCATGCCATGACACCAGCTGATAACTCAAATAGCTATACTACTTACTAAACTTAAGGAAGTTAGACTAGCAGTTGTAATTCAAAACAATGTATTTTTAATTAACCATTGATAATCAGTCCTTAATCCATTTAGATTAATCATTGTTACTTGGCCTAAGTACTGACAGTTACATTATTTCTGAATGCAATTTTTTAATACCATAACAAGTACTATTAGTTATTTCTCCCAAGTTCAGACAACTTATTAGTAGTTATTTTCTATTAGTAATAGTTTATGCGTTATACAATGTCATGAACATGATACAATCATTATTTGTAGTATACACTATTCAGTTTGTAATACACTTTATTGGCAAGCAATCCTCCCCTTCAAAAATGTATTTATATCTGTGTAATTGAAGTACATGGTTAAAGTAAGCACCAGTTCACCTTGGATTGTGCCTACTATTTGAAGTACTACTGATTATGCACTGTAGTGAATGGTTACAATTTTATACCATTCTGTTTCATGTGTATCTAATGTCCCGAGCATTGCCCTCAAGAGAGAACAGTCCAATCCAGACCAGTGAATAGAGATGGACATGCTTGATTGAGAACAGTAGTGCTGGTAGCAATCTATTATAAATAGACTACTCAATGGCTATTCAGCACACGGGCCTGTCCCTGTCACGAAGTATAGTCACGATTGTGTACAGTTATTTTGATGTTGCCAGGGAAGGGCCTGAAAGCTTCACCACAACCACACCTGTATGTTTGTGTGTTGGGCGTCGCCATGTGTCTATGTATTTCTAATGTCACACAGTAGAGTGATTGTAATGACCTCTAAGTATATATGTATATGAGGAAATTATTTAGGCCACCACAGTCATGCATTTTTGAAACCTGTAACTTATGAATGAATTAATTTCCGTTATTTCTGAAAATAAGTAATAGTGGGAAGAATACAGTTTTAATTGCATGGTAACTGCATGAAAACTCTTCAGGAATAATCTTTCATCCCATATTATGTTATGTACATGATATGTGAATTAAATGCGATATGCTGGTGTCCTTCTGAGGGTTAGTTATTTACTATCACAATGATGTCTTCAGATATTTACTGGTCAGTTGTGTAAACGTAATTGCCCTGCTTTTGATGTGATTAAATCAATACAGATTGGAACAGAAGCATGCTCTACATGTAAATAATTAATGATCACACATTTATTATTTAGGGACTACTACTGTGTAGTACAATTGGGTTGCTGAGGGACCAATCACAGCTGTTACCTGTGGCCATGTACCTAACTCCATTAATATTTCCTACTCCCTGATAATGATATGGGCAAGTTATGTAAATTGTTGCATTTTATTACTTCGTTTTAACCACATATCTGTAAAGTAGAGATTAAAAAAAAGTATTGCACAGTTCACTTGGATATGTTGTTCCTATGTCCTATGTCACATGTGCTCAAATTAATACACATGTATAAACTTTAACCAGGAAGAAGGACAACAACTGAGATACCCTGGGTGACGTCAACCTGTTTATGTCCTGTTAGTATGCACAGAGGTCTTATCACAAAAAAGGTACTGTTAAATGTAAACATAGTTATGGAGCCAGTTCCTGGTAGTGGCAGGCTCCAAAATATAGGGCCTAAGATCAGGGTTTTATGCAGGATAAAAATTATTGCCAGTTACACATGTTTTGGCGGACACATGGATGTCAACTGTTAAGCCAGTTTACAAACTTTAAAATATGTCTGATGACTTGAAATGGACTATAAACACACATGAGACACCATTTACACTCACTTCTAAGGCATAACTGACAATATCTATGGTTTTGGAAGACCTTTTTTGCTCCTTCATTTTTTACCTGTCCACATTGGTTTTTACCCATCCGAATGACGGGTGGACGGGTCTCTGCATAAAGCTATGCCTAAGATGTTAGTTGATTTTGAGTGTTTGTAGGATATATCTTTTAATTTGTTACTTGCCATGAAAAGCTTGTATATAATTTATTGTGTACTTTTAATTGTAGTGTTAATTACAACAAAATCGGCATAGTATTGACTGATCAGAAAATAATATGATATGAAGCCACCAGTTAGTGTAAGCGACAAATAAGCTGAAAGCTGATTAAAACTTGTTGATTCAGACTTAGTTTTCAGATTACGTTATAGTTTGGACTTTCAGGCAAGATATTACACACATCTCTGAGTGCAACTTGAGGACAGATTTTAATCAGTTTGACATGTGTACATGTCAGTATTAAAGTCCAAGTAACAATTGTGTGTAAGATCATAGTAATTTCCTCTGCCGTGCACGCATATTTTCTAGTATTGCGTGTACATTCCTGGAGAAACTTTATTAATTATTTATTAATTTGTTTGGTTTGGGGAACTATAAATGCAATCAACTTTTGGTAATTGCAAACCGAGCTATTTCAGGCAGTTTTTGATACAGGATCCTACAGGGAAGAATGTGTGTGTATTGTGTGACATGAATACATGACCACTCCTTTAGGTGATACAACTATGACAATGCATTCATTCAGTGTGTATTGTTTCTTTGTGTGCAACTTATATCTAGAGATCTGCTGTCTTGGTTACCATTGCATATCTATCTACCAGGTACTGTCTACTGTCTAGGCAGTAGAACAGTGTATAAACTGAAAGCAGGTATGAGTTAACTTTTGAATAATATTATGTATATTCTATACTGATGGTGTTCCATTGCACATGTATGCACACCAGTTTTGTTAAATCATAAGTGTCTTATAGCACAATTCCCAGTCAACAAAACTGGAGTTTTAATTGCATTAAAAAGTTATGTTGAAATAAAATTGTGTACATTTGATACTGTTGATAATATTCTTATATAATTATGAGTAAGAGTTCAATATATCAAGTAGTTAACTGTATTATCCAAGTTGGAACAGTTTACGTATTAAGTATAATTTATTATACCCAATTAGGATTCTTTCCAACAGCCAGTATTCCCAATATCTTAAATATTATGCACCAAGTTACTGAGGATTCTAAGAAACATCCACCGATGTATGCTTGGTTGCTCATGCACATGCAAACACATACACAACACGCACACACAAGCTAAGCTCTAAACTGAATGGGGATAAAACCAAATGACACAAAACTAATCTTATCTGGCCTGCACTTTCCTGAGTTCTGACCCACTTGACCTGGCAGTAGTAAGTATTTGTGGTCACTGGTCACTCAGTTTGTTTGCCAACAGCATATTTGCCAAGAATTCACAGCACTCTACTGAATAGTGTCAACCTAGTAGTCAGGCCATGCTGTTACACAATCATTTGTACTCAACCCTTAACCTCAGAGATAATGTGCCAAAACTTGGGTGGAGTCGTCACAGTTCCATGTTTGGCATAACACCCTTGCCCCAGTTGTAGGCCCTGGGGGTTACTGGGTGTGGTCACAGACTTGGCTATTATTCTGCTACAGTTGGGGTGAATAGCCTATATACCCTATACAAATCTGTGGGAATTTAAAACTATTTATTGCTTGCTACTGCTTTGACTTTGCATTTATTGAATGCAGATCAAGGACGGGGCCATGTTGTTTATGTAGCGAACTGAACTGGCACGTGATGTTTTTGTTGGTAGAGACCTAAAACATAAAATGAATTCAAATAAATAATCCAAGTGCAAAGATGTCAGATAAGAAAATAAACATGCCTAAAAGTGATTGCGAAATCTAGATATTTATTTTATAACTGCGCCCATACACCCATACAATGGGCATTCATGTACCATTGATTGACAAAGTAAAAATTTTATTTCCTTAGGCACAGTTTTACCCCAATGTACTGTCTGTATTGTCAAGTACACCTCTAAACATGACTGTATTGTGTGTGTATGTACATGTGTGCAAGGTTCGCTTGTATGTGTGATTACTCGTCATTTAAACAGCTCTATGCTCAGACAGTCATGACAACTGTAGTCTATAAATCAGCCGTGCCCATAGTGGTGATTTGCCCAAAGTAGCCCCCCCCACACATCTGGATTGAGTCGGTTAATGGCACTCAGGGTTATCTGTACTTTGAACTAGTCTACAAGTATTTGCCCAGACACAGTGCCTGTGAGTAAACCAGGACCCATTGTACCCTAAATCCCTCCACAGGGTAGGGAAGGAATGCTGTCTAAGCTGCCATTTATCCTTACATCAAGGAATTATTCTCCATTCGTGCACTGCATGGTCACTTGTGTAGATTAAACATATGTAGCTATCCAAATTTTGTTTACACCATGTTTTGTCAAATATCAGGTTACTCTGGAAATTAAGCAAATACAATGCATATACTCACCTCTCCTGTTGTTTCCCTGTTTATGGTAATATTTTCATGGTGCAAAATTTCGTAGAAAATTACTGGGTTTGATTTGGCTACAAGAAACAAGGAAGTGAAACAATGAGAACTAATGGCCACAGTCCAAAGAGTGTTACCCGGTAGTTTATGTGTTAGTGTGAAAAGGGGTCATCGTCCCACTGCCCATAGATGTACATGTGTATAAGTTCTCCTAGATGGGTTATCAGGTTCTAGACATTGGGGTTGGAAGTGTCTAAACATTTGCTAATGCAGCCCAGCTGGGGGAAGCCAGCCCTATCTGTCCCTCACCTGGTGCTGTGTCCCGTTTCTAGACTGTCTAGACTCATATCCCAAGATTGTGCCTTACTCAAATATCACATGTGTTTATTTGGTTTGCTGTGGTATGCATTGCAAGTGGAAACTCTGTGAGGTGATGAAATTGAATCCTACAGAGGCATGTGCTAGTTTTTAAGCATCCATTTTGTCACTACCCGGTATGTCAGCTAAGTGGTGTAGTGAACAATGGAACGAAAATTCAGACATTACTTTTTTAAAACTAATAATAACTTGAAGTCCATATTTTCTTGAACCAGTACATTAAAAAAACTGCTTACACCTAAATATGAATAAAAACCAATGCAACAAAACTAACATATACACATTCAAAATAAATATATATATATATATATATATATATATATATATATAAATTAAAAATAACTTATAACTTTAAAAACATTGTGTTTTTAATACTTATTTATACCAGTGAAATGTAATTTGATAACTAGTAAAATATTTGGACATCATCCTCAACGAAATTCAAATATTAGCATCATTAACAATCTCACCTTAAAATTTAAAAATAGAAAGTTGGCCAACATGTGTCGTTTACATACGACTGAATAACCTGAGCAGAGATCTGTTCCCATGGCCTGTGGCATGTTATATTATGCACTGTTTACC
This sequence comes from Ridgeia piscesae, assembly GCA_025642075.2. Classification (NCBI taxonomy): domain Eukaryota; kingdom Metazoa; phylum Annelida; class Polychaeta; order Sabellida; family Siboglinidae; genus Ridgeia; species Ridgeia piscesae. Next base: position 41,641 of record JAODUO010001119.1, on the reverse strand, counting down.
ATCCGCAGCTGTTGTTAGTCAGTGAAGCTAGTACAGCAGGGACACTCCAGTAGCTTCAGGCAGCTACCTGCTACACTGACTGGTGACTGTGGCTAGCGGCTGTGTCGTTATTATCTAAGATGTGTTGTCAATGTGTTGGTATGTGTGAAACGTGACATGTCAACAGGCTGTGTCACTAATAAGCATGTGCACAATGACAATTGTTTTGTATACATAAATGTGGATCTTCCTGTTATGAAAACACAAGCTTTGAAAATGCGTGCACTATAGAATTATTCAATTAATCTAGTACTTAGAGAGGCTAATGGAACGAAAATAATCCATATTCGAGTTTTAGGTTATCATAGGTGATGTTTACCTTTACCCAGCACAATTGTCAGTGTCATATATCACGGATATTTTACCATGTAAACGACTAACATAAACATGAATAAAATTAAATTGCATAAACATAAAATCAATTATAAATTGAAATCACACAAATAAATTGTTGTGATCTAACATTTTTTTAGATATTTATCTCTATTTACACTGGGCAGTGTATTATGGAGTATTTTTAAACGCCCTATAGCACCTACAATAGTGAAGATTCCCATGCCTAGTCTTGCATCAGCTGTGGTCTAAACTCTACAGTCTACATACAAATGTCACGGGGCATTACCGGTAGCCATTTGTCACTGACAGCTCAGTGTTTTAGCCCTGGCGTTTACTACCCGTATAGTGAGTGTCATGACGGCTTCTCATGGGCACTAACAGTGTGTACATTCCCAGACCTATATAAAGTAAATGACATGCATTTCTGTTGTAAACATTTACAACTAATTGTACGCAATGTTTACTGTAGTCAGTAGGCAATATTAAATTTCAGAGGAGTTGAATATTCAAAAACTATGTGGGAACATTCTTGAGGCATAGCAGCAAATACTTTATTTTCACGCACACTGTAGCCATATGTAAGGTTGATGACAGAATCCTTCATAAAGTATGCGCATGTATAATGATCCATCTCTAACTTGTCACATTCTCTTTGTTGAAATGTATATTTTACCTAATAATGTAATGATGCCTATGTCATTAATTGATAGTGTTTCTTTTCATTGATCTTTCTAGTTATAATGTGTCAGTAACTACCACTGTCAGACCTACCTAATCTCATGGGTTAACCGTAAGTTCGTGGGTTTCAAAAATATTTTGACAGGCTCACGGGTGTGTGGACAAATGCTCGTGGATTTTTAATTTTCTGACATCCAATTTTCAGCACTAATTAGTTAACATTTTTGTCGTGATACAATTCTAACTGCTTTTCATAAAATTGTTTGATTGCTATGAATTTGTGATTAAAAAACTGTACAAATGTAATGAGTACAAGAAAACCAATATGTTATGATGATTTTTTACATTTGAAGCATATCCCTGTCAAAATCCCTCTCAGAAATCTATAAAAATGTAAGACAGATCTTTATGGTTTGGTATGTCTGCTGACTTCCTCACTGGGTGGGAGAGTTATATTCGGTGGGCAGACAGTTGAGAGAGAAGTCATGTTTCCCATGGGTCCACCTTCCCATGGACCTTGGCCTGTACTACACTCTGGCTGACAGACAATCTCATCCTACAGCTGTACTGCTACTGAGGCTGGCTAAATCAACACCACAGCACAGATAGAATATCTACACTTATGCAATAGCTCTTTTTGTATGTTTTATCAGACTGCATATCTTATGTTATTGTTTCTTTGCACTGGTCTAAATCCTACAGTACACCAGATGTTATTTACATATAAAAATGGCATGGACAAAAATCACATTATTAATATTAAGCATGATTATTAAAAATGTTCACTGAATTCAGTTAGTTGTATTGTATGCCTATTCAGATTGTCATGGTCACATTTGTGGCAGTTTTTTAAGTTTACTAATTTTGGTGTTTAGTTGAGAAAATGGTCACTATGAAATGAGGCCACATCTTTGAAAGTGTTTGTATCTTTTCAGAACATGATGGACCACTTTGGCTTGGAAGGCACGATGGATGGAGACTGGTTGGACAACTTCCTCATTGACCCAGTAGTACTCAATGACCGCATGATCTCCGATGCTATGCAGCCACAGAACGTCCAATCAGAACACAGCTACTCACTGGCGAAAGGCGAAACCCAACCGGACTCACAACTGTCTCTGAAAATGGACACAAAAGAAGATAAAGGTTCGTTTGTGAATAAGAACAGATACATTTATAAAAATCAACTTGGGAAGCAGTGGTAGACATCTAAACGATACAGGAGTGGATAGGATAGAAGTACTTATGTTACAATGAGTTTCTTTTCAAAACAGATCGCATGCACTTGATCCAGATGATTTATGGATGCAACCGGAAATAAAATACACATTCAGCCACATCTAGTAGCTACAATTACCTCTTCTATTTCAACGGTTACTGTCACATTAGACATAAACTATTTACTTCCCTTTCACACACGCCAGCTCAGATGGCATGATTTGTTGCGTTGTTTCCATTTTACCTTTCTTGTATTTTCTCAGTAGATTAGTTAATTGTCATCAACCGCTTTCGAAATAATTTTCCTGGACATGGTGTGTTAACTGATTTATTAAATTATTATTAAAGACAAGCCAACATTTTGTATTTGATGTCAGTATTGAATCCAAATGTCCATCAATCTGTCAGGCTGTCTGTCTGTCTGTCTGTCTGTCTGTCTGTCTGTCTGTCTGTCTGTCTGTCTGTCTGTCTGTCTGTCTGTCTGTCTGTCTGTGTCTGTGTCTGTGTCTGTGTCTGTGTCTGTGTCTGTGTCTGTGTCTGTCTGTGTCTGTGTCTGTGTCTGTGTCTGTCTGTCTGTGTCTGTGTCTGTGTCGTGTCTGTGTCTGTGTCTGTGTCTGTGTCTGTGTCTGTGTCTGTGTCTGTGTCTGTGTCTGTGTCTGTGTCTGTGTCTGTGTCTGTGTCTGTGTCTGTGTCTGTGTCTGTGTCTGTGTCTGTGTCTGTGTCTGTGTCTGTGTCTGTGTCTGTGTCTGTGTCTGTGTCTGTGTCTGTGTCTGTGTCTGTGTCTGTGTCTGTGTCTGTGTCTGTGTCTGTGTCTGTGTCTGTGTCTGTGTCTGTGTCTGTGTCTGTCTGTCTGTGTCTGTGTCTGTGTCTGTGTCTGTGTCTCTGTCTGTCTGTCTGTGTCTGTCTGTCTGTGTCTGTCTGTCTGTCTGTCTGTGTCTGTCTGTCTGTCTGTCTGTCTGTCTGTCTGTCTGTCTGTCTGTCTGTCGTCCGTCTGTCCGTCCGCTCGTCGTCTCGTCGTCTCGTCCTCCGTCCGTGTCTCGTCCGTCCGTCCGTCTGCGTCCGTCCTGTCCGTCCGTCCGTCCGTCCGTCCGTCCGTCCGTCGTCCGTCCTGTCCGTTTGTCCGCATCCATTTGTCTCTGTTTGTCCATCTGTCTGTCCGTCCAACCATCTGTATGGCTATCAGTCTGCCCATCCATCTGTCTGTCCATCCATCTGTCTGTCCATCTGCCTTTGTCATCCTCTCATAGCAGTGTCTGTGTCTTTCAGGTCTGGACCCTCACCTACTGCAGACAGTCAATCCCAACATGACACTGACAATGACACAGGAGAACATCGATGACATAGTGACGGTAAAACAAGAAGACTCCGACATGGCTGACCCCATGGACCTCTCCATCTCCCAGCAGCACCAGCCTATGATAATAACGACTACCACGAGTACATCATCGACAGACCACCCACACACACTACTGCGCACACCGACGATCATAGTGGCGACATCGACGTCAGGCGTCGGAGGCCCTCCCGATCTACAGATGCACCAGTTGACCTATGCTCAGTCTGAAGAGTCACTACTCATCACTAACGTCAAGCAGGAACCCCTAGACACTGTCAGTCTCACATCAAGCCCAGACCACTCAGGTATTTATTATTTTGCTCCTTTCACTACCTATGATCCAACCAATCCAGCAACACTGTAATGATTAGGAATTAGGACATCAAAATAAAAACCCTTCAACTTCACAAAAATGTAAAATGTTAAATAAATATTTTTCTACATTTTTATGATATCCAAAAACTGTATTACCAGGGAAAAGGTTTCTATTCAACGTATGTATAGTAAATACCATATTCGTATAAATAGGTTAACCTGTTTACTTTAGTTTTTTTAATTAATTAAAATTGTTATTGTAGAGATAATGTGTACACTTGGAAAAAAATGTACACCAGAATTTAATGATCAAACCTGACTGGGCATTTTTTGCAGAGTGAGTAGAGAATGTAAATATTCCCATTGTACAATTGAAAGTATAATAGTACAGATGTTAGAAAATAATGTAATATCAGAAAGAAACAGAAAGGAAGCCAGTGCATAGGGTTTAGAAATGGCAGCTACTAAGACATACAAGGAGACAAAATAACTTGCCTTGCCAAACATTGTACATCGTTGCAATACTTTTTTCCATTGGAAAGAGACATCAACTTGTTTGTTTACTGCTCGAGGGTAGTGTCTGTGAGAGTTTCATGGGACCTGCGGTAGACCGATTACATTTGCATGTGAAAACATTCTATTCTGTTTATTACGCAATACCTGACATCCTGGTGTGACCCTCCTGTCTGTAGCCAGTGGCTTGAAATGGGGGTGCTGTTTGCATCTTAAAAATGCTCCTTAAATGTAACAATGTTCAAATTCGGGTTCTGATAATGGATTTTCCTTAAAAAGCAGCTCAATATCTTAGTAAAACAGTTCCGTGGACCTGGCACCTGGCTGTTGCTCTCCAGGTGATGTTCTTGACTTTGGTGTACTAAACAGTTCATTACAACAATGCAGTATGGTGTTGTCATGGCAACTGATCAAACAAAGAGTTTTCTCATGGGAAATCAAGTGTGCCTTCAGCTGGGTGCTATCATGAGAATAACCCGTGAGGAGCACATGCGTGTGAAGTTGGAAGTGTGTACTTCCCTCTGAGGAGGACTTGGGTTAGGTGGAGTTTGGAGAGGGTTCAAATATTGCTCCTTCCAAGAAACCCAGTTGCTGTTGTACTGATGAATAATGGAGGATCGAGCCATCCTTCCATAATTAATCTGAGATGCTGGATGTTGGAGCCTACGAAGCACCACAAGATACTGTTGGCTAGAAGTTACTGTTTATGTGGATTTAGTATATGTTTACCATTCCAAAATTGTTGAGATAGTCTGCCGATAGATACACATGCTCGTAGAATAATACACTTATAATTTTTTTGTTAATAATGATGATATATATATATATATATATATATATATATATATATATATATATATATATATATATATATATATATATATATATATATATATATATATATATATATATATATATATATATATATATATTTATGCCTCAAATTTTCAGCTGTCTAATCAGAATTTCCTAACCGTCCAAAAGTGAACACTACCCATCCAAAAGACAGATCTGTAGATAAAACTACCACACAACTGTGTGTCCTACAAGTACTTGACAGGGTCCACCCTTGACAGGACACAGAGTGGCAAATAATTGTCTCCAGATGGAGTACACGTATGACCAGAACTTAAGAACCGCCTGTTGATATCTAGTGCTCTTTCTCCGGAACTTTGGTGTTATTTTTACCACCACCAACTTGGTCACCCCTGGAAAGCCATGTCTCACCCTTTCCCAGCGTGATCACTTTATGTTCCCAGGGTTTATTCCCAGAGAATGTGCCAGTACGTCTCTTCCCGGTGTTTTTTCATTCTCTTCCCAGAGGTTTCCCAGTCTATTTCTTTAGTAACTGTCTCTCCATCTTTTTAGAAGTGGAACATGTAGTGTTACCAGAGGTACTTCCTTCCACTAGGTGACTGGGTCTAGGCTACTTCTGGATGGGATTATTCCTGGATTATCCTGTCTGTTTAGGTGGGATTATTCCTGGATTATCCTGTCTGTTATGCGGTCAGTCTGTGCCTTGTGTCCCGGGGGAGTGATTAGCACTGAGCACATGTATTAATCATATTCAAGTGATTGCCATGTTGAAAGTGTTGCATGTCATGCGAGTGTAAACACTTGGTGTGTTCATGCAGGCCTTGTGTATGGTAAATGTGTTATCATTGGTGTGTTATTTATGTATAACTTATAAGTGAGCATATCATTTGTTTGTAATTATGAATTCCGCCTCATGTTAATGGGAGTTTTTATTTTTAAATGTTATTCAATATAATAATATACGTTACTTGGTATAGCACTCACTTCCCAACATGTTAAAATACATAACAAGTATTGTAAAATCAACAAATAATGCATCACAGATGATACTGGTAGTAAGAATTATTTAAATAAATAAATATGTACACAGTATTAATGAAGCAGAAACAACTTGAATTCAAATGTTCAATGTTGAAAAAATTAGGGCTGAACCATCACCTCTGAAAATGACACATGACCAAGTAAAACAGTTTCCTCAAAAAACGTGTCATTTAAAATTGATTACGTAAAACACACACTGATTTATAGCAGATATATCATGCACTGTTTTCAGGATTTATATAATAAAAACGAAGGAAGATTTTAAAAGTTCGCTTGACTCTGCTTTGATAGATATCAGAGGCTTGCACAAGAGAAAGCAACTACACCACAGGGGTCTGGGCTTTCTCATAACATCTGGAAACCTGAGACATTTCCGTCTGTGGCTTGTGGCATGACTAACTGCACATCCCTTCAGCTGTGGGCAACACATGGCTACAGACACATGTAGTTGCGCACGCTGTCTCTTTGGCTTATGTCACAGTGTCCAAGCACATGTTCGTGTACAGTTTGTGTACACCTGTAGCCGTGTCACAGGCCTGGGTCATTATGCTTCCTGCATTCACAGAATAACTGGCTCTGTTCTGTGTTTCACTTTCACGCTTCAGTGAACAGGACCTGATCCCAGTACTCTGACACTGTCATGCATGAGCGACCTTCCCAGTCAGGAATGACTGGGTGCATTCCAGTGGAACCAGTCTGGGAAGCCACATTCCCTCCCTCTGACAATAGGGGTGAGGCAGCGGGTAATTACCCTTAGTGGCGTTGTCAGACCAGTTCTTTTGCTTTCTGTGGGCAGACTTTCCCACACATCATTGAAGTGCTGTAGTGGTGCTTTCAACCCTTCAGGGAGGGAGTTTATTTATGTCCTTGCTTGTTCCCTGTAATTGGGGGAAGGCTTCCTCCCGGAGGACTATTGTGAGTCCCTTCACAAACATTTTCTTCCCTACTGAGCAATTGTATCAGTACAACACTCTTGTTACATTATTGTAATCTAATGTGGACTTACTGTACCATTATTTCAATTTAATGTTGTCTTGTTACAACATTACCTAAGTACACATTAACTATTATAATATGGTGCTAACTAGCTACAATATTACAATAATTTGTCTTGACTTTATACAATTATAAGATATTGTTAATTTGTTATGTACAGCATTACTACAATGTAATGTTGACCTGTTACAGCAATGTAACATTGACTTTCTACAAAATGACATCACAACACAGCAGTCTACATGTAGCTCTGACATTTTGTCATCAGTGAAATCAAGACTTCTGGTTAAACGTAGAGCAATAGACATCAGAATGAAAAGGGCAGTGTGGGCGTTTATGAATGTTGCCTATTCAAAATAGCCCTATGTTCCAGGCTACTTGACTTATTTATGATAATGGGTGGGTTTTACAGAAAAACATGCTGCTCCTGAATTTGCTAGACTAAATATTTTATAAACTTGTGTGCTCCAATCCTGGTGTTAGTTGAGTTGGCAAGTTGTACATGATTCTGAAGAAATAGGCCCCTAGTGGAGCACCCATGTGGTGAAGGCAAGGAGGGTTGGAACCCTGATCCTGGAACCTACATCCTGATCATGTGCCAGGGCACTGTGGGTGTAGAAAAAGAGTGTTTGGGGGAACTTTTTCTACAACAGACGTCACCTGATACACTGGAGATGACGCTGAAACATATATGTGAGTCACAGTGTCAGGTACATTCTGAAAAAAGCTAAATATTGTTACCGTCGTCCCAAGTATGTTTTCCCAGAAATGCCGGTCTATTCAGTATCACATTTGAAGCAAAGTAAGTAAAGTGACAACTTAAGTGTCACATGTTCGTATCAATTGTTTCACTGTAGTTGATTCATTGCCTCTGGTTTCATATAGTTCATTCATATTCATGTGGTGCTGTGGCCCCAGGTGCCCAGGGAATAGTGATGGGAGCTGTGGGACTGATGCCAGGGGGAGATAATAAACTGTGAAGTCAAACTGAAGACACATCTGAATAATTAAAAGATTTGTGTGTCCAATATCTGCGTAATGACACCGGCAAGCAATATTGTGTGAGTGACAAATTTCATCCTGAGTTAATGGCATAATGATGACATATAGTTTGCTGTGGATACTTTGTGGGTTGTCGCCGCAGATAATGTTAGGTGTGTGCGATAGTTTTCCGTTGGTTGATTAGCGAGTAATCCAAGTTGGTGTAGTGTTCCTGTGTGGGAGTGTGCATGTGTGGGAGTGTGCGAATGCATGATGCATGTGATAAAGCAGTCGCACATTAATGAAGGCCAGCAGCTGTATCGGTTTACTGTCCCGGCCATTTCCATTGTCATCTCAATAAGGACGTAAATTGAAGCATCCCACAGCACAACTACAATGCAGTAGGTACACTGTCACAACCACCAGTGATTTGAGTCAGTAAGAAGTGTTAAGACGTTCGTTCGCAAGTAAACATAATGTCTTGCAACTCCAACGCCATCAGGTGATGGCTAATGTAACCTGTGCATGGGGTTGTTTACCCCAGGGTGCTCTTGACATCACATAAAACACCCCGCAGTCCACAGGGGTTAAGATATATGGCTTGCTTTTCAATGCGACCATGGCACTGTATGAAAGCCTGGTAGACGGTGAAAGCGTCCCACACAGACGATGTGACGTCAAATCTGGCCGTGACGTTCACTGGCTTTCAGCGATTGTGACGCACACAGTGTGTTTATTGATGCGCTGTAGTGTTCAATGGGGCGGGCTGGCCCTATCTAGTTCATCTCAACTTCAGATAACCCAACCAGCCGGTCAGCCAGTGTCAGATGATAGTCAGTTACAGGTTGTGATTTATTGCATGTTTCTTATAATACGCCAACAATAAATAGGCTGTCAGTATGTGGTAATTATTCGGTTGCTATGGTTTCTCAGCACTGTGCTCCCAACTAGAGCATCAGCTGTTACGCAAGAGACTGTGAGGGAGTTTTGTATGTGTTTTGTAATGTACAATGGATGTACTGTTCAACAACGATGACAAAAAGTGACTTTGTTAGGCAGTAACACAGACGTTACTCAACAACTTTCTGTTACTAAACAACTTTGCTGCCGGTGCGTAAAATATAACATGACAGTAAGCACCCTTTGACTTGAATCTTCTGTTTATCTCCAATCAAAGGTCAGGATGTTATCTCTAGTTACATGTTACAGAGGATAGGGTCAGTTTTAGGTCACATCCTTGGTGCCCCTATCGTATCAGTATGCCCAGGAAATAGACTTACACTAGGACAATAGAACAATGCATAGGTAGGGCGATTACAATTGGCTTATGACGGACATTTATAAAGTACATCCACTGTAGATTGATTAGTTTACATTTCCTGTGTTGTCCGTGCAGATTTAATGATTTGTATAATAATAAATGTCCCTAGATGTGACATGTAATTTCGACATCATATTGTGTTACCATTACAGTAATAATAACTATTTATACAGTGTAAGATAACAACGATTGTCTTGGGCAGTTTATATATCATCAATAGGTACAGTTTTTCATCAGTTTCATAAGAAATTACTAAACTGAGTGTACATGTTTTAGTTAATATTATGAAGTATGAACACAACTAAGTTTACCAAGATTTCCATGACCTCCATTTGCCTTCGATCATTGAATTGTGGGATATGTGAATTTGAATTGTGGGATATTTGGTTCACCATATATGGTATGTCGATCATCTTGTGAACAGATGTGGAACTAAATTCTGCAATGCAATGCCACAATCTGATACTCGCTTTCTTAAAGAAACATTGAAAAGTTTACAAACTTAGTTGTTAGAAGAAATTTGAATCTACATCTACTTATGGTAATAGTAATGTAATATGTAGTCAGTCATTAAAAAAAATACAATAGTCCTATCATACATAACTTTATAACATTCTAATAAAAGTACATAACGAAAATGGATTTAATGCATTTACAAATGTTTCTTCCACATTTTATGTTGATAGTGCTGTTACGCATCAGTATTATGTTGTGGATAACCTCTATGACAGTGTGGTGATGTTGTTATAGATGCCTATGACAGTGTGGTGTTGTTGTTGTAGATGCCTATGACAGTGTGGTGATGTTGTTGTAGATGCCTATGACAGTGTGGTGTTGTTGTTGTAGATGCCTATGACAGTGTGGTGTTGTTGTTGTAGATGCCTATGACAGTCAGGTGTTGTTGTAGATGCCAATGACAGTGTGGTGTTGATGTTGTAGATGCCTATGACAGTGTGGTGTTGATGTTGTAGATGCCTATGACAGTGTGGTGTTGTTGTTGTTGTAGATGCCTATGACAGGTGTTGTTGTAGATGCCTATGACAGTGTGGTGTTGATGTTGTAGATGCCTATGACAGTGTGGTGTTGATGTTGTAGATGCCTATGACAGTGTGGTGTTGTTGTTGTAGATGCCTATGACAGTCAGGTGTTGTTGTATATGCCTATGACAGTGTGGTGTTGTTGTTGTAGATGCCTATGACAGTGTGGTGTTGTTGTTGTAGATGCCTATGACAGTGTGGTGTTGTTGTTGTAGATGCCTATGACAGTGTGGTGTTGTTGTAGATGCCTATGACAGTGTGGTGTTGTTGTTGTAGATGCCTATGACAGTGTGGTGTTGTTGTTGTAGATGCCTATGACAGTGTGGTGTTGTTGTTGTAGATGCCTATGACAGTGTGGTGTTGTTGTTGTAGATGCCTATGACAGTGTGGTGTTGTTGTTGTAGATGCCTATGACAGTGTGGTGTTGTTGTTGTAGATGCCTATGACAGTGTGGTGTTGTTGTTGTAGATGCCTATGACAGTGTGGTGTTGTTGTTGTAGATGCCTATGACAGTGTGGTGTTGTTGTTGTAGATGCCTATGACAGTGTGGTGTTGTTGTTGTAGATGCCTATGACAGTGTGGTGTTGTTGTTGTAGATGCCTATGACAGTGTGGTGTTGTTGTTGTAGATGCCTATGACAGTGTGGTGTTGTTGTTGTAGATGCCTATGACAGTGTGGTGTTGTTGTTGTAGATGCCTATGACAGTGTGGTGTTGTTGTTGTAGATGCCTATGACAGTCTGGGGTTGCCCCCGACTCCTCCCAGCACGAGTGGCAGCGACAGTGATGCGAGTCAGAGTCCCCGCCGGTCACCTCCCTCAAGTCCCATCCACAAGCTCACCTACGCCTCCCAGTCCCAGTACTCCCTCGGCCAGTCCGTCATCACTAGCACGGTCAGCTTCCAGCCGGTCAGTATACCCGGTCAACTTGAATTTTTCAGTTTTAGAATTTTCTAACCATTGCATTATTTATGTGTGCGTGCGTGCGTGCGTGCGTGCGTGCGTGCGTGCGTGCGTGCGTTTGATCGAGCGAGCGAGCGAGCGAGCGTGCGTGCGTGCGAGCGAGCGTGCGTGCGTGCGAGCGAGCGTGCGTGCGTGCGTGCGAGCAAGCGAGCGAGCGTGCGAGCAAGCGAGCGAGCGAACATGCGTGCGTGTGTGCATGGCGATGTGTGTGTGTTGTGTGTACAACTGTACATCCGTATTTGTGTTTTATCGATTCTGTTATAATTGTCTTATTTTTATTAGTATTGTCATCGTTAATTAGACTCAAAAATATGTGCAACAAAAGTATTATGATACGTAATTGTTAAATTAATACACCACTGCACTGAGATCTTCTGTAAGAGATAAGAAATGTCCATTTGAGCAGACAATTTCTGACAGTCCTGGCACACCAAGCTGTTACTAGCCTACTAAAGAAATGAAGTCTCAAGTGCTGACTGTAGCTATGGGAGTCAACGTGATGACTTGATTAGGATCAATGTCTCTTTGTGGTGGTAAACAAAGCAGTATGCTGGGTCTGTCTTGTGTAGTGCATTGTCTCTTCAGTGTGTCTGTCTCCTGCCACAGCTTGTGCCTTCACATCCCATTCATGTTCTGTGCTGGATCAATACGTCTGGTGTGACACATGTTAATTATCAGAAGGCAGACTGTGACTGACTGGACGTACTCGCGTGCACAATGCACATACATGTGCTAGTGCTCTGGCATGCCCACAAATATGTTTCAGAAAATGATCTGACATGGAATAGAGAATTACAACCTATTTCTGAGTCAACCTATTTATCCAATCGGTGATGGCTTGAATAAAAATTAATATATGTTATGTCATGATAAACTTTGAATGATAGACTTGTTTTTTAGTCAAAACAATATTTTGGCTTGATTGCACTATCTACGTAATACATTTGACCGGTTTCTTGAAATATTTAACCATCTTGTTTTTTGTCAAAATATTTTGACTTTATTGCACTATCTACATTACACTTTTATATGTTAACCAACATAATGAATTAGACCAAGAAAAGATAACAAACATACATCCTAGAGATTATATTTGGATAGAGCAAGTTGATGGTAGTGTAATATGACTTTTTATTTAAAACAAAACTGCCAAAGTAAGTGCCAAAAACGCACATGGCACATGGACATGGAAGGCATTGTAATGACTTGGTTTTATCCCATTGAACCATGCCAGAAATATGTGTGCCAGTTTTGTTTTTATACCGGCACACTATGCCTGTATACAATCAATAGATAATTGATTGCTTTCATGTTTTGTACGTTGTGAGAACATGATCCTTGTAACGTGGTGTACAGTAATGATTGTTTAACTTCCTCAATACCACTAACGTTACCCGATATGTATGTTAGCTTTACACATATTTGCCTAGCATTTTGGGGATATGAGAAAATCCTAGGTTCTAGTGAAGTTATTCACAAAACATTAATTTAATAGTTAGGCTATTCATACATATAATGCATACACATACATAATAATTAACGATATATCATAACAGTATAGCATTTTAGCATTATGGGATGTCATCCTCTTTTCACATTGTGGGAATTTGTTCTGCGAAAAAAATTCAATATTGTGGCATTTTTTGTCTGTTTACTTTGTGGGAAATTAGTTTTTACATTTCCAATTCTAACATTTTTTCCACTTTTCAATTTGTGGGATTTTGTCCAGATACTGTTGGTTTGGCTGGTTTGAAATGACAACAGCCAGTCCCTGCTTGTGGACATTGGTCATTAGTGGACTGACTTGGACTTATCAGTGAACTAATCTGAATCTAATCCACAGGTCATGTGCAGTCATGTAACTTGAGATGCTTTACTCACTGTGCTAAGGTCACCAAGGACTATGTATATGAGAGTGGACAGAATTTAGGCTGAATAGGGCAGTCTGTAATATTTTTTTCAAGCAAGCCCAATTGTTCTTTCAGTGTTTATAGGAAACTTTGTGATTTAGAATATAGGTAACTGCTATATAATTGTAGTGGCTATTTTTCTTATCTTATGAATAAAAGTTCATGTCCCACAGTTAAGTTTTTATACTGCTCAGTATTTTGTTTGTGTTTTTACTGTTTTTGTCAAGATTTCAGTAGATGGCACCTATTAGGTTAAGTGAATAATCCAGTCATGTGAACCATGAATGTGAACGTAATCAGAGAGCTCCTATTGAGAAGTAAGAGTTCTTCTCATATACACATGTAGTGACATAATCTTACTTCACTTCTGAAGTTCATTCAAATCAGTCTCAAATGTTCACTACCCAGTATGTCCGATGTCACCTGATCTGTCCAGTCTAGTAGACAGGATGGGTATCTGACCGGCACACCATCTGACCAGCTGAGGTCACACCTGCATTGACCATTACCTGCCCACCGCCCACCTATATACCCACCTGTAGGGTCGAGCCAGACTAGCTACATGTATACTGTTATTGCTTTTACCATTATTGCTCTCACCTGAGTCGGTGGACATAAATATCTCGCTGTCACTTGCCGTGGCAAGTTTGTCAGGTTATGGGCATGACTTGCCACTTTAAGTGCGGCTTCCTGATCGAACACTGAGTGAAAGAGTGTCACAGGCTGGGGGTGGACGGTGGTTCATTTTATACAGTGAGATCTGCTTTTTAAGTAATAGCATCGTATTGGTCAGTACTTTAATGGGATAAGAAATAACATATATGATGATTGATCACCTTGACAATTGCAGTCAACCCTGCTTTAAGGTTGCAGAGATGAATAAAATAAGGTCAAGGGTTATGTCGGGGTAGGGTGGAAATCAGTTTCTTGATTGATTAATGAGTTAATTTTCTAAGTAAGAACAGTTGTCGACAAACAGTTACTTTATAGCTCCTAAATGCACCACTAAATCATCACTCCCATTGTTTGTTATGCTAATGACAATTTACATTTGAATACCAATGCAGGGGAACGTACAGAGGTGCTGCAGTTGTCTAAATACAGTAGCTGTGCTTTTTCGGCATTCTTAAGTGTTTTGTGTGTATGTGTGTGCATACTTGTGCATACTGTAATAATGACGAAAGTGAAATGTGAAAGTTCAGTAAGTATTTTTTATAGAGTATCTGAAGATGATTTTAAAACTCTGGTCATAAGTATTTAGAATGCTAATGGAATGTAATTCCCACATTATTATTCTAAATAAAGTAAGCATAGTGTTTAGACATTATTCATTTTAGTAAATGTAGGTGTGTGGTGTGTGTGTGTGTGTGTGTGTGTGTGTGTGTGTGTGTGTGTGTGTGTGTGTGTGTGTGTGTGTGTGTGTGTTGTTGATGATTCATGGTGTTTGCATAACATTTCTTTTCCCAGTCGGCACGTTTTGCAGTTGACTAATGCTCTACAGATGTCTATAGTACTGAGAAAGCACAGGAGGGTGTTTTACCCCTCAACCAGACCCTATAGGGTGATGCAAAAACATCTGAAATAACAGTGCAGAGACACAAGTGCGATTGAAAGAGGAGACAGTAGTCTGTGTTACCCTGGCCACCAGCCCGTACAGTCTGGGTCACCAGCACCCACCCAGAGGTTGTCAAACAGCTGTTGGCAGTAATGTCTCTGCTGATATGAGAGTTGATGATGTCCTGTTAGTCCCAGCTGTGTCAGTGGGTCTGTGGAGGTTGTGTCACACATCACTGGTGGAGAAACGATGATTGAAAATAGCACATTGCTCTGGCTGGGGAAAATCAGGTGTGGCCTGATATGGCTTTTGGTGTAGATGTCCCAGCATTAAGGTGTCGCATGCGAAACTGATACTGATATATGTGACACCTTTTGCATCCACCTGTGTAGGTGTTAAGGCATATGTTTACCACGTGTGGTGTGTGTGTGTGTGCACGTGCGTGCGTGCGTGCGCATGTGCATGCGCGTGTGTGTGTGTATGCAAAAAACTATGCATGCAAAAAACGATGTATGCAAAAAACTATGCATACATGTTAATACCGTAATAATGACAAACCTTTTAGCCACCAAAAATAATAACTTTTCAGAGAGCTGATTTTTTTAATAATTTTGAAGAGTCTGAATATTATGTTCGCTGTGCATTATTGTTTGTTTGTACTTGCATTTTGAGTTACACCAACTCAATGAAAATCTCTGAAGAGAACTCATTGTTTCCTTCTTTCTCTCCCCAGATCCCTTCATCTGGGATGCTGCTACTGTCGGAAGAGGAAAAGAGAACCCTTATAGCTGAGGGTTATCCCATCCCAGCAAAACTGCCACTGACAAAACATGAGGAGAAGAACTTGAAGAAAGTACGACGGAAAATTAAGAACAAAGTGAGCATCTGTCCTGTTTTGTCGTAACAATTATTATTCATGTTTAGCATAAACTAATTCAGTATGATACAAATACAGTATCCAACAGTTAGAATCGTTTTTGGCCAACAACTTGTTTGTAATTGATAGAATGATTTATTGTAAACATGTACAAGAATGAACTTAAAAGTTTGACATGAGAGTGTTACTTTTGACAGATTTCGGCACAAGAAAGCCGGAGGAAAAAGAAGGAATACTTAGAGAATTTAGAAAAGAGGTAAGTTTGTACTGTAAGAGAGAAATGCTGATGTCTAGAAGGTATCTGAATAGCTGTGGTGGGAATCAGTAGATGTATTATGTGAATACCACAGGGTGTCCTGGAAGGGTTTGAAGCTGGGCTGGCAGTGCAAACAGTCAGGGAGAAGCAGGGAAGGCAAGGGGTACAAGGAAAAGGGGGAAGCCGAACACCTCATCCAGATGTGTAGTTGCTTTGTTAACATGTGTAATTAATTACCCCATACACATGTAGCTGCTCCATACCTATGTAGTAGCCTTATACACATGTAATTACCCTGTAACTGTACTCTGTGTCTATATTATGGTTATACTATTCAAGTATAGTTACCCTGAACATGTGTACCAGTAGTTACCATGTACAAGTCTAGTTTCCCCGCGTTCACATGTAGTTGGTGTGTTTACAGGTTGGAGTTATATAATAAAGAAAACACGGATCTGAAGAGACAAGTGGTCCAGCTGGAGACAAGCAACAGGTTGGTAGAACACGTGTCCACTTGTCACTCCTGTGTCTCTCTCTCTCGCCACTCAATCTCCCGCAGAAAATCACTACATCTTGTGGTTGCCTCATGCCTGCATCTGACCTTATGTCATACATTACGCAAGTAAAAAATTCCCACAACAATAAACAGTGGTTAAACAATGTCAGGAATACGTGTCTTACTGTCTTTAGTAAGGTAGGGCATTATCACATGACACAAAGGGTGCGACACCTGTAAAGCTATGATTTGTTTTTTTGTTAAAACAGTAGACTGGTTTTGTGTTTTTTGTACACTTAGACATCATGGGGCGAGGTATTTATTCATTCGTCTGCCAACTGTGATTATCATGATTCATGATTTTTGTGCTTTTTGTGTACTTGCACACTGTCTGTCACCACTGCACTGTTTCTGAATCCTTTACTTTGTGACTTTTTAGCACATGAGTAACAATACATTGATGAATAATCTCAATAAGTACATTGCAAGTGTACCTCGTAGTTACGGAAACTTTCTTCACACATCTTCCATGATATTTGTACAGTATTTATAGAAAGGCTTGGTCACGGTTACCAAAGGTGTAGAATCAACAGTGTCTAATCTCGGTACCTGGATGGTTTATTTTTGTGGCTCTTAAGTTACTATGATGTACAATTTGTTAATACATTTCGCAATATGACTTGTTAATTCCATTTTACTTGGTTTATTTTTACACATAAAAACACTCTTAAGTGTTGCTTGAAGTTTGGTGCTTTCGCTTAATGTAGATGGTCATTAAAATGGCTTTTGGGGGACTTTCAGTTCGCTGACGATGCAACTTCAGAAGCTGCAGAACCTGGTGGGAAAGGTCACTGGAATGTCAGGGGTCAACTCGCCAAAGGCCAGCACATGTCTCATGGTATGTCATTGAACCACCAGGTTGCGCCACTTGCGCCACTTCTTTAACCCAGTCGTGTGATTGATTGTTAAGATGTACAGTAACAGGGATGACATGCATTGTGATTTGACGTTGAAATGTAGTAGAGTTAATTAGCCTTGTAATTGAGTGAGTGTATTGAGTGTTAATTAGTCTTGTTTGTTATGATTGGCTGTTAAGAAGCAGTAGAATTTATGAGCATTGTGATTGGCAGTCATCTAATGAGCATTGTGGTTGGCAGTCAGGAAATAGCATGGTCAGTTAGCCCTGCAATTTGCGGCTCTGAATCAGTAATGAAAACATTACAGACATGGAGTGATAATCATAATGTAATTCATTCATTACACATGCGGTTATAGTGAATGTAATCCTGATTACATGATGTGAGTGTTTACAGTTTGCTGTTGATCTTTCAGGTGTTGGTGCTGTCATTCGCCCTGTTCCTTGGCGCGTGGTCACCCCTCTCAGGGGGAGGCATAGGACAACCAAGCATTGGGCCAATGCCTATGCCAGTCTCTCAAGGCATGGGCGGCATCAGAGGCAACATTGCCTCGACATTGGCTCACGACGCCAACAAGGTTCCCATGGGACCAGAAATTGGAGACCCGTACAGTACACCTAGTGGTATGTGTCAGTTTATTTAATTGTCAATAAAATCTTTTATTTACAGTATTTAACATAAACTATGTTTTTATCACTACCATAGCTACTTTATATCATTATAATTTGCAAACAACATTTTGGCAATTTATTATTAAATAACATTAGCTGTATAATGTTATTTTATTATTATTGTGGTAGATCATTGTACACATTGTGGTACTGTCTACAGTCTAGATGGAAGGGTCGTCCCATCTGTCACAGGTTAACTGAATTGTCCGTCTATTGACACATTTTATGTACAGCTTCGATAATATAAATACTGTGTATGTAATGCCTTCATAGGTCAAAACTAATATCCATAAAAAAGTCAATTTCAATTATGTTTTTGAAAATGTGCCGATGAATAAAAATGTGTCGATGAATAAAAATGTGTCGACGAATTAAAACATGCTAATTTCATGATGTACTTATTGCATTAAACTGTTTTACTGTATTGCACGTCCAACCACTGATTCTTGATATTTGAAGGTGTAACTTAGTTTTTTCACTACGTGATTTGTCAGTTTGTCAAAATTCTGTTTTATACACGCTCACACCTTTCAGGGTTTGCACAATGAAAGTAATACTATCTATGTTTCACTTGCATTGGATACAACATCAAATTGTTGGTTAAGTCATCAGAGTGCACTGATGTTATGAACCATTAGAAACATTAGTTGTTAGCTGATATCAGTGTGTACAGTAGAGTATTGTTACAAAGATACTTACCTTAAGTCTGATTGGCATGCTGGATGTTTCTTGTGATATTATAAGGAGCAAAATTACCTTAAAGAAATAAAAACTTCAAAATGGTTGACTGGAAGTCAGTTTTTATAACAGTCATGAAGATATTGATAAAACTGTTTTAGTCAGATGATACGGTCACGGAAACATAAGACATGGTGTAGAATTAGAAAAAAGAACTGTTGATTGGATATGAAAAATACTATTTTTCACAGATATATGAATAGAATTAGGTATAATTTCCTGTAATTTTCTACTTGTGAAAATTATTTTTTGCTATGCGTGTCCTGATGTCCCTATAAGTATGGTTTCTTGTGTGTTGACAGTGCGTTCGCGGGTCCTGATGTCTGTAAAAGACGAAGGAGAAGAGACAGCCGACTACGCGCCACATCTGCCGTTTACGTACAAAGACTTGTTTATTCACTGGTTCTCCTCGGAGGTCAGTGCTGCCGCGATGACGCCACGATCATCGGATGGCGCCACTGTGCGCTTTGACTCGCCGATGACCCCAAACGTGGAGGTCACCGACAAGAGTTTGCGACTGGACCAACCGGGTCAACAGTCCATCCAACCGGACATGGCGGCCGATGTGCCAACGAAGGTTGCGGTGAATGCGACTTCGTGAATCCACAGTGTCATCACTGCTTTTCATTGCAAGGAGAGTGGGAGAGATAATCGTCACTGAGACATTTTTGATCAGCCATGTTTCGTTGGCACATGAACAGTTTTCCCAGATTCCCAGTGCATTGTGGGATATGATGATGTCATAGTGCGGAAACCATGAAGGACCGACACATCTGTACACTGTGATGTCGTTAGCATACAGATGTTAGGTTGTAACACACCTGCCTGAGTTTCTGTCAGAATATGTCATGTGACAGCATCACAAGATCAGGCTCAGCTAGGATGTGAGGAATCCACACTTTTGTGGTAGTTTTTTAGTAAAAAAATATGAAAACTATGGTTAACATGGACCAGTGAATTTCTGTGAAATGAAGAGTATTTAAATGGATGTTTTATTTTTTGATGCTGCAGAAAGCATAATGTATATATATAGAGAATGTTAATGTGGACCAGTTGTATGTAGTAGCATAAGAAGTAGCCCTGTTTTATGATTTATATGTTTCTAGAAAGGTTCTCTTTGACAATTTTAATGCTTACCATTTTAATGGTGCCTTCAGAGAAATGTAGTTGAAAATTGTGCTTTATTTATTTATTGGGCTTCATACATCACCAACATTTGTTTGTTGAGTTTGTTTTAGAGAGCTGTTGCAAATGAGCTGATTGAATGAATCTAGTTACAGCTATTGACCTAGTCATTAAGAAGGTGCCCACTGGTGTGTGACAAAGAGATGGGTGACTAAGTTATGACGTTTGTTTAAAGACCATAATCTATAAAATACAATTCAATGTTAATATACCGTCAAGGTAAAAGTCAACATTATGTCTGTTTAAAATTGATTTATGTGGCCCAAAATGTTATTTTGCTAATGTTGTCAAAACGATTTAGTTTATGACTTTTGACCTAGAAGTTTTACTTTGGGGTTAAGTGTCAGCCCACCCAAACATATCCACGACAGGAATAAAGACAGTGTCATTCAGTATCCCTTGTTACGTATAATGTTAGAAACTTGAAGCTATTGAGATATCTATGAATTCGCACGAACGTAGAATTAATGTGTACATAAATACGTTTGTGGTTGTCATTGGTAATGGGTGGTGTCGTAAGGGAAACCTGGTGTTTGTGTGGGGTGTGGTGTGGTGTGGTGTGGTGTGTATGTGTGAGGAACTCTCTAGTGTGTGAGGCAGGGATATGGGACAATTGAACGCAATGGTGACTGGAAGATAGTTGGTGGAACAGCGATCTTACCTTACGATGGCACAAAACGATCCAAGCGAGAGTGCTTTCGTTTATCGCCGCCTACAGTTGGTGACTCATTTATCATGTTCTTAATTTTAGTTCAATATTTTAGTCCTGTTATTATATCGTTTGTGAATGTTTCATGTTCGTTTATAAATAATGGCAATGCTGATGTTTCTCGAGTGTATGACCGATGGTTTCAGGTTGGGTGTGGGCGGAAATATTGTCTCATAGGTGTATTTATTACAAACCGGGGTTGGTTTCACTAAGTGTTGAAACTGTGGGTCCTTGCAAGCTCATAGACATCAAAATCATTAAATGTGCGTAACGTTTACCCATATGCATTTCTCAATGTCCTCAATCATTTGTGATGTCAATTTGAGATGCACATTTCATGTTAGTTCTATACAGTTTGACTATACTTCATGGCACCAACCCACTGGCTTTGTAATGAACAAACGAAATCAATACAGACTCCTTACATACGTTATGTAAGAAGACAGCCCTCGAAATAAGGCAAAAACAAGACAACGCACATCAGATAAGATTTGTGAAATGAGATTGAATAGTGTCTGCTTCAGGTAGATGCTTTGTTCATATATAATCGGCATTTGAGTGGTCTCGGTGCCACACTGTTGTTTGTAAATATTGGTGCTTCCAGGTGACATTCGTGTAAAACTTAAGTGGAATATGGGCAATGTCAATAAATTCAGAGTGGTATATATATACATATTGTATTTGATGTTTGTCAATTGTAGTTAGGGCATCATGATCAATAGAGATTGCTTTCCAACGTCCTGCTGCAGCTTTTTGTGTTAATTGAAAACAAACCCTTTTTGTTTCAGCAGATATACATAAAATAGAAACTAACCATTTTCAGTGATATCACACTTAGAATTTATGTTAAGTGAAATCTCTCAGTTATAACAGGTGACATATTGAGACATGTCCACACTGCATGGTTAATCGGTAAGTGCCAAGAATAATTTTACATCGATCCTGGTGTAGTGGCCAGAATTTCTGTTTTCCTCAACATATATACAAATACGGCCGTACAAATATTCCCTTTGATTAGGAACATTAATTTTGTATATCCTGAAGTAATGATAGTACAGCACAATATATCATAAATATAATAGACAAAAAACGTGGCCTTACAATTTACAGCGACAGTACTTCATAAAGTAAATAAAATATCACTTCATGTAACTGATATATAAACGTGTTCAACTTAGTTTTGCAACATATCCCATAGACATAGTTTCGACCGTAAAAAAACACATTTCCATTTCTAATAATTATATTGCAAAATAATGTTTAAATTGAAACTGGACCTCTCCGAGTAACCTATACCCCCAAACAAAAAATACTGTATTAATCCCTGTATACAATTACACATTATTCCACCAAATGGATTGTAGTCCTGCTTAAAAGAATATTTTTGTGAATTTCTGGCACACTAAATAGTAAATATAGGACAGACTGAATGGAAATGATATATGGTATCACAGCTGCGAAACTATGATATTTGTCAGACGGTGACCAGGTGCGTAAGCATACAGGTGTAATTCGGCCTAGCGGTGTCGACATCGGGGATCGGCGGTTGGTCGAAGCAAAAATGAAGGGGTATCAGTACAGACACTGGATTGTAGGAGAAAGAGATGTCATTTTCACAAAATTTATACATGACTTGTGTGAATAGAGGCTAACTAATATATGAATTTTTCAAAACCATAAAATAAATTAAAAAAAACATAGACGTCTCCAACTGATGTAAGACCACAATAAGGTGCTCATCCGCCATAGGTGCTCATCCGCCATTCCCCGACCAAAGAGTACCCAATAAAAGCAGCATTATAAAGGTTATCTTAATTTCTGTGAGCACATATACAGTTTGGAGTCACTAGAAATGATGTTTTTGCAGCGCTGCGTCAGTTTATGCGTATTGATAGAGTTGTAATTTTGCTTGGAGATGAAATCAGGGGTAATCCGCGGGTGGTTCAAGCAGAAATAGAGGGGTGTACGGTTTGAAAGAAATTTGTGGGAGCCTGAGGTATTAAAAGTTCACAAATTTGTCATAGAACTTCTGTCTATGGAGGGTAACAATGCTGTGAAATTGACAATAACAGTGCTCTTAAAAATTAGTAGGAAATGAAAGAAACGTTATAATGGTCGCCTATGGAAATGCAAATGTGGTTTGCTCCAACTACGTCAACCAAACACGCGATGGCAAGAAACGGTGGCGCCATATGGCGGAATCGAGATACGCACTTTTGCAAGTCTTCTAGCGGAATGGGGAGGGTATAATATTGGTCGATCGATTTTCAGGTATCAACGTCGACCCAGCTAGCCCACACCGTAAGGTGAAACTGAAAAGAATGAAAGAATAAGGTGAAACTGAAAAGAATGAAACCTTGCGACGCGACGCGACGCGACAATACGAACCGAATATAAATACGGAGCCGCAAACGCTGACTTTCGTCTACGGCCATATCACGTTGAAAACACCGGTTCTCGTCCGATCACCGAAGTTAAGCAACGTCGAGCCCGGTTAGTACTTGGATGGGTGACCGCCTGGGATACCGGGTGCTGTAGGCTCTTCTTTTTCAAATGTCTTCTTCTTTTTATCATCCACCCTCTTTCAATTTGACGACTCGTTCACGCATCAATGAAATTAATAAAGAGAGAGTTGTTTAATTACTTAATTATTTAGTCATTTTCTTACAAGACAGGGCAGGTCTTGAGCGCTGAACTGAGGCATGCGACATCTTGCGACCACAGTGCGAAATAGCAAGTAAATTGTTATCCCTGTAGGTGGCGCGTCACCTTTCTTATTGAATCAAACACGTAAGTTTTGTTGTGGAAATACGGATAATGCTTTGATAACGAGACTCGATTAAACAGTGACGTCATTTAGGCAATACTTTCAAAGCCGACATGGCGTTCCACATTGTCACGATTAGTTCATTATTACATTTACAATGTTGTACGGGAATGCATTGGGAGTGGGGAATGGGGAATGGGGAATGGGGAATGGGGAGGGTATAATATTGGTCGATCGATTTTCAGGTATCAACGTCGACCCAGTTAGTCCACACCGTAAGGTGAAACTGAAAAGAATGAAACCTTGCGACGCGACGCGACAATACGAACCGAATATAAATACGGAGCCGCAAACGCTGACTTTCGTCTACGGCCATATCACGTTGAAAACACCGGTTCTCGTCCGATCACCGAAGTTAAGCAACGTCGAGCCCGGTTAGTACTTGGATGGGTGACCGCCTGGGAATACCGGGTGCTGTAGGCTCTTCTTTTTCAAATGTCTTCTTCTTTTTATCATCCACCCTCTTTCAATTTGACGACTCGTTCACGCATCAATGAAATTAATAAAGAGTTGTTTAATTACTTAATTATTTAGTCATTTTCTTACAAGACAGGGCAGGTCTTGAGCGCTGAACTGAGGCATGCGACATCTTGCGACCACAGTGCGAAATAGCAAGTAAATTGTTATCCCTGAAGGTGGCGCGTCACATTTCTTATTGAATCAAACACGTAAGTTTTGTTGTGGAAATATGGATAATGCTTTGATAACGAGACTCAATTAAACAGTGACGTCATTTAGGCAATACTTTCAAAGCCGACATGGCGTTCCATATATAGTCACGATTAGTTCATTATTACATTTACAATGTTGTACGGGAATGCATTGGGAGTGGGGAATGGGGAATGGGGAATGGGGAATGGGGAGGGTATACTATTTGTCGATCGATTTTCAGGTATCAACGTCGACCCAGCTAGCCCACACCGTAAGGTGAAACTGAAAAGAATGAAAGAATAAGGTGAAACTGAAAAGAATGAAAGAATAAGGTGAAACTGAAAAGAATGAAAGAATAAGGTGAAACTGAAAAGAATGAAACCTTGCGACGCGACGCGACCAGGGCTAGACATTTTGATGTCGTTAGCATACAAATGTTAGGTTGTAACACAACTGCTTTAGTTTCTGTCAGAATATGTCATGTGACAGCATCACAAGATCAGGCTCAGCTAGGATGTGAGGAATCCACACTTTTGTGGTAGTTTTTTAGTAAAACATGAAAACTATGGTTAACATGGACCAGTGAATTTCTGTGAAATGAAGAGTATTTAAATGGATGTTTTATTTTTTGATGCTGCAGAAAGCATAATGTATATATATAGAGAATGTTAATGTGGACCAGTTGTATGTAGTAGCATAAGAAGTAGCCCTGTTTTATGATTTATATGTTTCTAGAAAGGTTCTCTTTGACAATTTTAATGCTTACCATTTTAATGGTGCCTTCAGAGAAATGTAGTTGAAAATTGTGCTTTATTTATTTATTGGGCTTCATACATCACCAACATTTGTTTGTTGAGTTTGTTTTAGAGAGCTGTTGCAAATGAGCTGATTGAATGAATCTAGTTACAGCTATTGACCTAGTCATTAAGAAGGTGCCCACTGGTGTGTGACAAAGAGATGGCTGACTAAGTTATGACGTTTGTTTAAAGACCATAATCTATAAAATACAATTCAATGTTAATATACCGTCAAGGTAAAAGTCAACATTATGTCTGTTTAAAATTGATTTATGTGGCCCAAAATGTTATTTTGCTAATGTTGTCAAAACGATTTAGTTTATGACTTTTGACCTAGAAGTTTTACTTTGGGGTTAAGTGTCAGCCCACCCAAACATATCCACGACAGGAATAAAGACGGTGTCATTCAGATATCTATGAATTCGCACGAACGTAGAATTAATGTGTACATAAATACGTTTGTGGTTGTCATTGGTAATGGGTGGTGTCGTAAGGGAAACCTGGTGTTTGTGTGGGGTGTGGTGTGGTGTGGTGTGGTGTGGTGTGGTGTGGTGTGGTGTGGTGTGGTGTGCAATGGTGACTGGAAGATAGTTGGTGGAACAGCGATCTTACCTTACGATGGCACAAAACGATCCAAGCGAGAGTGCTTTCGTTTATCGCCGCCTACAGTTGGTGACTCATTTATCATGTTCTTAATTTTAGTTCAATATTTTAGTCCTGTTATTATATCGTTTGTGAATGTTTCATGTTCGTTTATAAATAATGGCAATGCTGATGTTTCTCGAGTGTATGACCGATGGTTTCAGGTTGGGTGTGGGCGGAAATATTGTCTCATAGGTGTATTTATTACAAACCGGGGTTGGTTTCACTAAGTGTTGAAACTGTGGGTCCTTGCAAGCTCATAGACATCAAAATCATTAAATGTGCGTAACGTTTACCCATATGCATTTCTCAATGTCCTCAATCATTTGTGATGTCAATTTGAGATGCACATTTCATGTTAGTTCTATACAGTTTGACTATACTTCATGGCACCAACCCACTGGCTTTGTAATGAACAAACGAAATCAATACAGACTCCTTACATACGTTATGTAAGAAGACAGCCCTCGAAATAAGGCAAAAACAAGACAACGCACATCAGATAAGATTTGTGAAATGAGATTGAATAGTGTCTGCTTCAGGTAGATGCTTTGTTCATATATAATCGGCATTTGAGTGGTCTCGGTGCCACACTGTTGTTTGTAAATATTGGTGCTTCCAGGTGACATTCGTGTAAAACTTAAGTGGAATATGGGCAATGTCAATAAATTCAGAGTGGTATATATATACATATTGTATTTGATGTTTGTCAATTGTAGTTAGGGCATCATGATCAATAGAGATTGCTTTCCAACGTCCTGCTGCAGCTTTTTGTGTTAATTGAAAACAAACCCTTTTTGTTTCAGCAGATATACATAAAATAGAAACTAACCATTTTCAGCGATATCACATTTAGAATTTATGTTAAGTGAAATCTCTCAGTTATAACAGGTGACATATTGAGACATGTCCACACTGCATGGTTAATCGGTAAGTGCCAAGAATAATTTTACATCGATCCTGGTGTAGTGGCCAGAATTTCTGTTTTCCTCAACATATATACAAATACGGCCGTACAAATATTCCCTTTGATTAGGAACATTAATTTTGTATATGCTGAACTAATGATAGTACAGCACAATATATCATAAATATAATAGACAAAAAACGTGGCCTTACAATTAAACATTATTTTGCAATATAATTATTAGAAATGGAAATGTGTTTTTTTACGGTCGAAACTATGTCTATGGGATATGTTGCAAAACTAAGTTGAACACGTTTATATATCAGTTACATGAAGTGATATTTTATTTACTTTATGAAGTACTGTCGCTGTAAATTGTAAGGCCACGTTTTTTGTCTATTATATTTATGATATATTGTGCTGTACTATCATTAGTTCAGCATATACAAAATTAATGTTCCTAATCAAAGGGAATATTTGTACGGCCGTATTTGTATATATGTTGAGGAAAACAGAAATTCTGGCCACTACACCAGGATCGATGTAAAATTATTCTTGGCACTTACCGATTAACCATGCAGTGTGGACATGTCTCAATATGTCACCTGTTATAACTGAGAGATTTCACTTAACATAAATTCTAAATGTGATATCGCTGAAAATGGTTAGTTTCTATTTTATGTATATCTGCTGAAACAAAAAGGGTTTGTTTTCAATTAACACAAAAAGCTGCAGCAGGACGTTGGAAAGCAATCTCTATTGATCATGATGCCCTAACTACAATTGACAAACATCAAATACAATATGTATATATATACCACTCTGAATTTATTGACATTGCCCATATTCCACTTAAGTTTTACACGAATGTCACCTGGAAGCACCAATATTTACAAACAACAGTGTGGCACCGAGACCACTCAAATGCCGATTATATATGAACAAAGCATCTACCTGAAGCAGACACTATTCAATCTCATTTCACAAATCTTATCTGATGTGCGTTGTCTTGTTTTTGCCTTATTTCGAGGGCTGTCTTCTTACATAACGTATGTAAGGAGTCTGTATTGATTTCGTTTGTTCATTACAAAGCCAGTGGGTTGGTGCCATGAAGTATAGTCAAACTGTATAGAACTAACATGAAATGTGCATCTCAAATTGACATCACAAATGATTGAGGACATTGAGAAATGCATATGGGTAAACGTTACGCACATTTAATGATTTTGATGTCTATGAGCTTGCAAGGACCCACAGTTTCAACACTTAGTGAAACCAACCCCGGTTTGTAATAAATACACCTATGAGACAATATTTCCGCCCACACCCAACCTGAAACCATCGGTCATACACTCGAGAAACATCAGCATTGCCATTATTTATAAACGAACATGAAACATTCACAAACGATATAATAACAGGACTAAAATATTGAACTAAAATTAAGAACATGATAAATGAGTCACCAACTGTAGGCGGCGATAAACGAAAGCACTCTCGCTTGGATCGTTTTGTGCCATCGTAAGGTAAGATCGCTGTTCCACCAACTATCTTCCAGTCACCATTGCGTTCAATTGTCCCATATCCCTGCCTCACACACTAGAGAGTTCCTCACACATACACACCACACCACACCACACCACACCACACCACACCACACCACACCCCACACAAACACCAGGTTTCCCTTACGACACCACCCATTACCAATGACAACCACAAACGTATTTATGTACACATTAATTCTACGTTCGTGCGAATTCATAGATATCTGAATGACACCGTCTTTATTCCTGTCGTGGATATGTTTGGGTGGGCTGACACTTAACCCCAAAGTAAAACTTCTAGGTCAAAAGTCATAAACTAAATCGTTTTGACAACATTAGCAAAATAACATTTTGGGCCACATAAATCAATTTTAAACAGACATAATGTTGACTTTTACCTTGACGGTATATTAACATTGAATTGTATTTTATAGATTATGGTCTTTAAACAAACGTCATAACTTAGTCAGCCATCTCTTTGTCACACACCAGTGGGCACCTTCTTAATGACTAGGTCAATAGCTGTAACTAGATTCATTCAATCAGCTCATTTGCAACAGCTCTCTAAAACAAACTCAACAAACAAATGTTGGTGATGTATGAAGCCCAATAAATAAATAAAGCACAATTTTCAACTACATTTCTCTGAAGGCACCATTAAAATGGTAAGCATTAAAATTGTCAAAGAGAACCTTTCTAGAAACATATAAATCATAAAACAGGGCTACTTCTTATGCTACTACATACAACTGGTCCACATTAACATTCTCTATATATATACATTATGCTTTCTGCAGCATCAAAAAATAAAACATCCATTTAAATACTCTTCATTTCACAGAAATTCACTGGTCCATGTTAACCATAGTTTTCATGTTTTACTAAAAAACTACCACAAAAGTGTGGATTCCTCACATCCTAGCTGAGCCTGATCTTGTGATGCTGTCACATGACATATTCTGACAGAAACTAAAGCAATTGTGTTACAACCTAACATTTGTATGCTAACGACATCAAAATGTCTAGCCCTGGTCGCGTCGCGTCGCAAGGTTTCATTCTTTTCAGTTTCACCTTATTCTTTCATTCTTTTCAGTTTCACCTTATTCTTTCATTCTTTTCAGTTTCACCTTATTCTTTCATTCTTTTCAGTTTCACCTTACGGTGTGGGCTAGCTGGGTCGACGTTGATACCTGAAAATCGATCGACAAATAGTATACCCTCCCCATTCCCCATTCCCCATTCCCCATTCCCCACTCCCAATGCATTCCCGTACAACATTGTAAATGTAATAATGAACTAATCGTGACAATGTGGAACGCCATGTCGGCTTTGAAAGTATTGCCTAAATGACGTCACTGTTTAATTGAGTCTCGTTATCAAAGCATTATCCGTATTTCCACAACAAAACTTACGTGTTTGATTCAATAAGAAATGTGTCGCGCCACCTTCAGGGATAACAATTTACTTGCTATTTCGCACTGTGGTCGCAAGATGTCGCATGCCTCAGTTCAGCGCTCAAGACCTGCCCTGTCTTGTAAGAAAATGACTAAATAATTAAGTAATTAAACAACTCTTTATTAATTTCATTGATGCGTGAACGAGTCGTCAAATTGAAAGAGGGTGGATTGATAAAAAGAAGAAGACATTTGAAAAAGAAGAGCCTACAGCACCCGGTATTCCCAGGCGGTCACCCATCCAAGTACTAACCGGGCTCGACGTTGCTTAACTTCGGTGATCGGACGAGAACCGGTGTTTTCAACGTGATATGCCAGAAAAGTCAGTTTCGCTCAATTTATTTGGTGATTGTGTGTCCAAGGTTTCATTCTTTTCAGTTTCACCTTATTATTTCATTCTTTTCAGTTTCACTTTACGGTGTGGGCTAGCTGGGTCGACGTTGATACCTGAAAATCGATCGACCAATATTATACCCTCCCCATTCCCCATTCCCCATTCCCCATTCCCCATTCCCCACTCCAATGCATTCCCGTACAACATTGTAAATGTAATAATGAACAAATCGTGACAATGTGGAACGCCATGTCGGCTTTGAAAGTATTGCCTAAATGACGTCACTGTTTAATTGAGTCTCGTTATCAAAGCATTATCCGTATTTCCACAACAAAACTTACGTGTTTGATTCAATAAGAAAGGTGACGCGCCACCTACAGGGATAACAATTTACTTGCTATTTCGCACTGTGGTCGCAAGATGTCGCATGCCTCAGTTCAGCGCTCAAGACCTGCCCTGTCTTGTAAGAAAATGACTAAATAATTAAGTAATTAAACAACTCTTTATTAATTTCATTGATGCGTGAACGAGTCGTCAAATTGAAAGAGGTTGGATGATAAAAAGAAGAAGACATTTGAAAAAGAAGAGCCTACAGCACCCGGTATTCCCAGGCGGTCACCCATCCAAGTACTAACCGGGCTCGACGTTGCTTAACTTCGGTGATCGGACGAGAACCGGTGTTTTCAACGTGATATGGCCGTAGACGAAAGTCAGCGTTTGCGGCTCCGTATTTATATTCGGTTCGTATTGTCGCGTCGCGTCGCAAGGTTTCATTCTTTTCAGTTTCACCTTACGGTGTGGACTAACTGGGTCGACGTTGATACCTGAAAATCGATCGACCAATATTATACCCTCCCCATTCCCCATTCCCCATTCCCCATTCCCCATTCCCATTCCCCCTTCCACTCCCAATGCATTCCCGTACAACATTGTAAATGTAATAATGAACTAATCGTGACAATGTGGAACGCCATGTCGGTTTTGAAAGTATTGCCTAAATGACGTCACTGTTTAATTGAGTCTCGTTATCAAAGCATTATCCGTATTTCCACAACAAAACTTACGTGTTTGATTCAATAAGAAAGGTGACGCGCCACCTACAGGGATAACAATTTACTTGCTATTTCGCACTGTGGTCGCAAGATGTCGCATGCCTCAGTTCAGCGCTCAAGACCTGCCCTGTCTTGTAAGAAAATGACTAAATAATTAAGTAATCTAAACAACTCTTTTTTAATTTCATTGATGCGTGAACGAGTCGTCAAATTGAAAGAGGGTGGATGATAAAAAGAAGAAGACATTTGAAAAAGAAGAGCCTACAGCACCCGGTATTCCCAGGCGGTCACCCATCCAAGTACTAACCGGGCTCGACGTTGCTTAACTTCGGTGATCGGACGAGAACCGGTGTTTTCAACGTGATATGGCCGTAGACGAAAGTCAGCGTTTGCGGCTCCGTATTTATATTCGGTTCGTATTGTCGCGTCGCGTCGCGTCGCAAGGTTTCATTCTTTTCAGTTTCACCTTATTCTTTCATTCTTTTCAGTTGGGCTAACTGGGTCGACGTTGATACCTGAAAATCGATCGACCAATATTTATACTACCCATTTCGCTAGAAGGCACTTGCAAAATGGTAATGCTCTAATTCCGCTCAAATGGGAACCTTTCTAGGAATACGCGTATTTGAAAGTTGAGTAGATTGGACAGACCACATTCATTATCCTAGGCTACCATATAACTGGTTCATTTCATTTCACTACAAATTTCTTAATATCTAGTTATTGCAATTTCAGCATTGTTATCCAAACAAAGTTCATAACACATCTGAACTTTAAATACTCTTCATTGTCCCACAAATTTCAAACTGTAACCCCTCTATTTTGCTTGAACCACTAGGTTACCTTCACTGATTTTACAACAAAATTACAACCACCAAAGCATAAATGACGCATTCCTGCAAAAACATCATTTCTAGCTGAGTCCTGATCTTGTGTATGCTGCTCACATGAATATTAAGATAACTATAATGCTGTTGTTATTGGTAACTCATTTGGTCGGGGAATGCTATAGACCTATCATGAAATGTGGTCTTAGCATCAGTTGGAGACGTCTATGGTCTTTTTATATTTTATGGTTTTGAAATTCTATATTAGTTACCTTATTCAACAAGTTCTGTATAAATTTGGTGAAAATGACATCTCTTTCATCCTACAATCCAGTTTCGACTGATACCTTCATACTTTTCGCTTTGACCAACCGCGACTCGATGTGCACCGCTAGGCTCGAAACACCTGTTGCTTACGCACAGGTCATCGTCTGACAAATATCATAGTCCCAGCGTTACCCATATCCCATTCCCCATTCAGTCTCCTATATTACCATTCCCTCAGTTGCCAGCAAATTCACAACAAATATTCTTTTAAGTAGACTACATCCATTGTAATAATGTAATTGATACAGCATTATCAGTATTTTTTGTTGGGTATATTACTAATGAGCAGTTCAATTTAAACATATTTTGACATATAATTATTAAATGGAAATGTTTTTTCTCACGGTCAAAACTTTCTATGTGATATGATTGCAAAATAAGTTGAACACATTTATATATCAGTTACATTGATATTTCATTTACTGTTATGATTAGTACTTCGTGTAAATATGTAATAGCACAAGTTTTTTTCATTAATTATGATCTGATTGTGCCATGTACTATTTAGTAGCATATACAAATATTAATGTACCTAATCAAAGATCATAGTCTAACGGCTATTTGTATTATGTTGATAAACAGACAATTCTGGCCACTAACCATTCTCATGTAAACATTATTACTTGGCTACTTACGATTAACCAGAATGATGACATTCTACAATATTCATCCATTATATAACTGGCATTTCACTTAACATAAATTCTAACGTGAATCGCTCGAAAATGTTTCAGTTTATATAAAATTTTATGTTTGATCTGTGAAACATCCTTTAATAGCGGTCTTGTATTTCACACTGTAAATTCTGACAAAAAGCTCACAAGAGTGTGGAAACAATCTCTATTGATCATTTGTATGCCTGATAATGACAATTGACAAACAGCTTTGTCACAATACAATATTGTATATCTATACACTTCAATTTATCCTGACATTGCCCATATTCATTCGTTTTCACGTGTCACCTGGTTCATTTAGCACCAATTCTTTTCAGTTTCACCTTACGGTGTGGGCTAGCTGGGTCGACGTTGATACCTGAAAATCGATCGACAAATATTATACCCTATTCCCCATTCCCCATTCCCCATTCCTTTTCCATTATTCCATTCCCCACTCCCAATGCATTCCCGTACAACATTGTAAATGTAATAATGAACTAATCGTGACAATGTGGAACGCCATGTCGGCTTTGAAAGTATTGCCTAAATGACGTCACTGTTTAATTGAGTCTCGTTATCAAAGCATTATCCGTATTTCCACAAAAAACTTACGTGTTTGATTCAATAAGAAATGTGGCGCCACCTTCAGGGATAACAATTTACTTGCTATTTCGCACTGTGGTCGCAAGATGTCGCATGCCTCAGTTCAGCGCTCAAGACCTGCCCTGTCTTGTAAGAAAATGACTAAATAATTAAGTAATTAAACAACTCTTTATTAATTTCATTGATGCGTGAACGAGTCGTCAAATTGAAAGAGGGTGGATGATAAAAAGAAGAAGACATTTGAAAAAGAAGAGCCTACAGCACCCGGTATTCCCAGGCGGTCACCCATCCAAGTACTAACCGGGCTCGACGTTGCTTAACTTCGGTGATCGGACGAGAACCGGTGTTTTCAACGTGATATGGCCGTAGACGAAAGTCAGCGTTTGCGGCTCCGTATTTATATTCGGTTCGTATTGTCGCGTCGCGTCGCAAGGTTTCATTCTTTTCAGTTTCACCTTATTCTTTCATTCTTTTCAGTTTCACCTTATTCTTTCATTCTTTTCAGTTTCACCTTACGGTGTGGGCTAGCTGGGTCGACGTTGATACCTGAAAATCGATCGACCAATATTATACCCTCCCCATTCCCCATTCCCCATTCCCCATTCCCCACTTCCAATGCATTCCCGTACAACATTGTAAATGTAATAATGAACAAATCGTGACAATGTGGAACGCCATGTCGGCTTTGAAAGTATTGCCTAAATGACGTCACTGTTTAATTGAGTCTCGTTATCAAAGCATTATCCGTATTTCCACAACAAAACTTACGTGTTTGATTCAATAAGAAAGGTAACGCGCCACCTACAGGGATAACAATTTACTTGCTATTTCGCACTGTGGTCGCAAGATGTCGCATGCCTCAGTTCAGCGCTCAAGACCTGCACCTGTCTTGTAAGAAAATGACTAAATAATTAAGTAATTAAACAACTTCTTTTATTAATTTCATTGATGCGTGAACGAGTCGTCAAATTGAAAGAGGGTGGATGATAAAAAGAAGAAGACATTTGAAAAAGAAGAGCCTACAGCACCCGGTATTCCCAGGCGGTCACCCATCCAAGTACTAACCGGGCTCGACGTTGCTTAACTTCGGTGATCGGACGAGAACCGGTGTTTTCAACGTGATATGGCCGTAGACGAAAGTCAGCGTTTGCGGCTCCGTATTTATATTCGGTTCGTATTGTCGCGTCGCGTCGCAAGGTTTCATTCTTTTTAGTTTCAGTTTCACCTTATTCTTTCATTCTTTTCAGTTTCACCTTACGGTGTGGGCTAGCTGGGTCGACGTTGATACCTGAAAATCGATCGACCAATATTATACCCTCCCCATTCCCCATTCCCCATTCCCCATTCCCCACTCCCAATGCATTCCCGTACAACATTGTAAATGTAATAATGAACTAATCGTGACAATGTGGAACGCCATGTCGGCTTTGAAAGTATTGCCTAAATGACGTCACTGTTTAATTGAGTCTCGTTATCAAAGCATTATCCGTATTTCCACAACAAAACTTACGTGTTTGATTCAATAAGAAAGGTGACGCGCCACCTACAGGGATAACAATTTACTTGCTATTTCGCACTGTGGTCGCAAGATGTCGCATGCCTCAGTTCAGCGCTCAAGACCTGCCCTGTCTTGTAAGAAAATGACTAAATAATTAAGTAATTAAACAACTCTTTATTAATTTCATTGATGCGTGAACGAGTCGTCAAATTGAAAGAGGGTGGATGATAAAAAGAAGAAGACATTTGAAAAAGAAGAGCCTACAGCACCCGGTATTCCCAGGCGGTCACCCATCCAAGTACTAACCGGGCTCGACGTTGCTTAACTTCGGTGATCGGACGAGAACCGGTGTTTTCAACGTGATATGGCCGTAGACGAAAGTCAGCGTTTGCGGCTCCGTATTTATATTCGGTTCGTATTGTCGCGTCGCGTCGCGTCGCAAGGTTTCATTCTTTTCAGTTTCACCTTATTCTTTCATTCTTTTCAGTTGGGCTAGCTGGGTCGACGTTGATACCTGAAAATCGATCGACCAATATTATACCCTCCCCATTCCGCTAGAAGACTTGCAAAAGTGCGTATCTCGATTCCGCCATATGGCGCCACCGTTTCTTGCCATCGCGTGTTTGGTTGGTGTAGTTGGAGTCAGACCACATTTGCATTTCCATAGGCGACCATTATAACGTTTCTTTCATTTCCTACACATTTTTAAGAGCTCTGTTATTGTCAATTTCACAGCATTGTTACCCTCCATAGACAGAAGTTCTATGACACATTTGTGAACTTTTAATACCTCAGGCTCCCACAAATTTCTTTCAAACCGTACACCCCTCTATTTCTGCTTGAACCACCCGCGGATTACCCCTGATTTCATCACCAAGCAAAATTACAACTCTACCAATACGCATAAACTGACGCAGCGCTGCAAAAACATCATTTCTAGTGACTCCAAACTGTATATGTGCTCACAGAAATTAAGATAACCTTTATAATGCTGCTTTTATTGGGTACTCTTTGGTCGGGGAATGGCGGATGAGCACCTATGGCGGATGAGCACCTTATTGTGGTCTTACATCAGTTGGAGACGTCTATGTTTTTTTTATTTATTTTATGGTTTTGAAAAATTCATATATTAGTTAGCCTCTATTCACACAAGTCATGTATAAATTTGGTGAAAATGACATCTCTTTCTCCTACAATCCAGTGTCTGTACTGATACCCCTTCATTTTTGCTTCGACCAACCGCCGATCCCCGATGTCGACACCGCTAGGCCGAATTACACCTGTATGCTTACGCACCTGGTCACCGTCTGACAAATATCATAGTTTCGCAGCTGTGATACCATATATCATTTCCATTCAGTCTGTCCTATATTTACTATTTAGTGTGCCAGAAATTCACAAAAATATTCTTTTAAGCAGGACTACAATCCATTTGGTGGAATAATGTGTAATTGTATACAGGGATTAATACAGTATTTTTTGTTTGGGGGTATAGGTTACTCGGAGAGGTCCAGTTTCAATTTAAACATTATTTTGCAATATAATTATTAGAAATGGAAATGTGTTTTTTTACGGTCGAAACTATGTCTATGGGATATGTTGCAAAACTAAGTTGAACACGTTTATATATCAGTTACATGAAGTGATATTTTATTTACTTTATGAAGTACTGTCGCTGTAAATTGTAAGGCCACGTTTTTTGTCTATTATATTTATGATATATTGTGCTGTACTATCATTAGTTCAGCATATACAAAATTAATGTTCCTAATCAAAGGGAATATTTGTACGGCCGTATTTGTATATATGTTGAGGAAAACAGAAATTCTGGCCACTACACCAGGATCGATGTAAAATTATTCTTGGCACTTACCGATTAACCATGCAGTGTGGACATGTCTCAATATGTCACCTGTTATAACTGAGAGATTTCACTTAACATAAATTCTAAGTGTGATATCGCTGAAAATGGTTAGTTTCTATTTTATGTATATCTGCTGAAACAAAAAGGGTTTGTTTTCAATTAACACAAAAAGCTGCAGCAGGACGTTGGAAAGCAATCTCTATTGATCATGATGCCCTATAACTACAATTGACAAACATCAAATACAATATGTATATATATACCACTCTGAATTTATTGACATTGCCCATATTCCACTTAAGTTTTACACGAATGTCACCTGGAAGCACCAATATTTACAAACAACAGTGTGGCACCGAGACCACTCAAATGCCGATTATATATGAACAAAGCATCTACCTGAAGCAGACACTATTCAATCTCATTTCACAAATCTTATCTGATGTGCGTTGTCTTGTTTTTGCCTTATTTCGAGGGCTGTCTTCTTACATAACGTATGTAAGGAGTCTGTATTGATTTCGTTTGTTGATTTCAAAGCCAGTGGGTTGGTGCCATGAAGTGTAGTCAAACTGTAT
Organism: Ridgeia piscesae; assembly: GCA_025642075.2. Lineage (NCBI taxonomy): Eukaryota > Metazoa > Annelida > Polychaeta > Sabellida > Siboglinidae > Ridgeia > Ridgeia piscesae. The sequence goes on along the minus strand of JAODUO010001119.1, from coordinate 4,176 downwards.
AGAACTAACATGAAATGTGCATCTCAAATTGACATCACAAATGATTGAGGACATTGAGAAATGCATATGGGTAAACGTTACGCACATTTAATGATTTTGATGTCTATGAGCTTGCAAGGACCCACAGTTTCAACACTTAGTGAAACCAACCCCGGTTTGTAATAAATACACCTATGAGACAATATTTCCGCCCACACCCAACCTGAAACCATCGGTCATACACTCGAGAAACATCAGCATTGCCATTATTTATAAACGAACATGAAACATTCACAAACGATATAATAACAGGACTAAAATATTGAACTAAAATTAAGAACATGATAAATGAGTCACCAACTGTAGGCGGCGATAAACGAAAGCACTCTCGCTTGGATCGTTTTGTGCCATCGTAAGGTAAGATCGCTGTTCCACCAACTATCTTCCAGTCACCATTGCGTTCAATTGTCCCATATCCCTGCCTCACACACTAGAGAGTTCCTCACACATACACACCACACCACACCACACCACACCCCACACAAACACCAGGTTTCCCTTACGACACCACCCATTACCAATGACAACCACAAACGTATTTATGTACACATTAATTCTACGTTCGTGCGAATTCATAGATATCTGAATGACACCGTCTTTATTCCTGTCGTGGATATGTTTGGGTGGGCTGACACTTAACCCCAAAGTAAAACTTCTAGGTCAAAAGTCATAAACTAAATCGTTTTGACAACATTAGCAAAATAACATTTTGGGCCACATAAATCAATTTTAAACAGACATAATGTTGACTTTTACCTTGACGGTATATTAACATTGAATTGTATTTTATAGATTATGGTCTTTAAACAAACGTCATAACTTAGTCACCCATCTCTTTGTCACACACCAGTGGGCACCTTCTTAATGACTAGGTCAATAGCTGTAACTAGATTCATTCAATCAGCTCATTTGCAACAGCTCTCTAAAACAAACTCAACAAACAAATGTTGGTGATGTATGAAGCCCAATAAATAAATAAAGCACAATTTTCAACTACATTTCTCTGAAGGCACCATTAAAATGGTAAGCATTAAAATTGTCAAAGAGAACCTTTCTAGAAACATATAAATCATAAAACAGGGCTACTTCTTACGCTACTACATACAACTGGTCCACATTAACATTCTCTATATATATACATTATGCTTTCTGCAGCATCAAAAAATAAAACATCCATTTAAATACTCTTCATTTCACAGAAATTCACTGGTCCATGTTAACCATAGTTTTCATGTTTTACTAAAAAAAACTACCACAAAAGTGTGGATTCCTCACATCCTAGCTGAGCCTGATCTTGTGATGCTGTCACATGACATATTCTGACAGAAACTAAAGCAGTTGTGTTACAACCTAACATTTGTATGCTAACGACATCAAAATGTCTAGCCCTGGTCGCGTCGCGTCGCAAGGTTTCATTCTTTTCAGTTTCACCTTATTCTTTCATTCTTTTCAGTTTCACCTTATTCTTTCATTCTTTTCAGTTTCACCTTACGGTGTGGGCTAGCTGGGTCGACGTTGATACCTGAAAATCGATCGACAAATAGTATACCCTCCCCATTCCCCATTCCCCATTCCCCATTCCCCATTCCCCATTCCCCATTCCCCACTCCCAATGCATTCCCGTACAACATTGTAAATGTAATAATGAACTAATCGTGACAATGTGGAACGCCATGTCGGCTTTGAAAGTATTGCCTAAATGACGTCACTGTTTAATTGAGTCTCGTTATCAAAGCATTATCCGTATTTCCACAACAAAACTTACGTGTTTGATTCAATAAGAAATGTGACGCGCCACCTTCAGGGATAACAATTTACTTGCTATTTCGCACTGTGGTCGCAAGATGTCGCATGCCTCAGTTCAGCGCTCAAGACCTGCCCTGTCTTGTAAGAAAATGACTAAATAATTAAGTAATTAAACAACTCTTTATTAATTTCATTGATGCGTGAACGAGTCGTCAAATTGAAAGAGGGTGGATGATAAAAAGAAGAAGACATTTGAAAAAGAAGAGCCTACAGCACCCGGTATTCCCAGGCGGTCACCCATCCAAGTACTAACCGGGCTCGACGTTGCTTAACTTCGGTGATCGGACGAGAACCGGTGTTTTCAACGTGATATGGCCGTAGACGAAAGTCAGCGTTTGCGGCTCCGTATTTATATTCGGTTCGTATTGTCGCGTCGCGTCGCGTCGCAAGGTTTCATTCTTTTCAGTTTCACCTTATTCTTTCATTCTTTTCAGTTTCACCTTACGGTGTGGGCTAGCTGGGTCGACGTTGATACCTGAAAATCGATCGACCAATATTATACCCTCCCCATTCCGCTTAGAAGACTCTGAAAAGTGCGTATCTCGATTCCCCATATGGCGCCACCGTTTCTTGCCATCGCGTGTTTGGTTGCGTGTCAGTTGGAGTCAGACCACATTTGCATTTCCATAGGCGACCATTATAATCGTTTCTTTCATTTCCTACAGCATTTTTAAGTAGTTTCATCTGTTATTGTCAATTTCACAGCATTGTTACCCTCCATAGACAGAAGTTCTATGACAATTTGTGAACTTTTAATACCTCAGGCTCCCACAAATTTCTTTCAAACCGTACACCCCTCTATTTCTGCTTGAACCACCCGCGGATTACCCCTGATTTCATCCAAGCAAAATTACAACTCTACCAATACGCATAAACTGACGCAGCGCTGCAAAAACATCATTTCTAGTGACTCCAAACTGTATATGTGCTCACAGAAATTAAGATAACCTTTATAATGCTGCTTTTATTGGGTACTCTTTGGTCGGGGAATGGCGGATGAGCACCTATGGCGGATGAGCACCTTATTGTGGTCTTACATCAGTTGGAGACGTCTATGTTTTTTTATATTGATTTTATGGTTTTGAAAAATTCATATATTAATTAGCCTCTATTCACACAAGTCATGTATAAATTTTGTGAAAATGACATCTCTTTCTCCTACAATCCAGTGTCTGTACTGATACCCCTTCATTTTTGCTTCGACCAACCGCCGATCCCCGATGTCGACACCGCTAGGCCGAATTACACCTGTATGCTTACGCACCTGGTCACCGTCTGACAAATATCATAGTTTCGCAGCTGTGATACCATAATCATTTCCATTCAGTCTGTCCTATATTTACTATTTAGTGTGCCAGAAATTCACAAAAATATTCTTTTAAGCAGGACTACAATCCATTTGGTGGAATAATGTGTAATTGTATACAGGGATTAATACAGTATTTTTTGTTTGGGGTATAGGTTACTCGGAGAGGTCCAGTTTCAATTTAAACATTATTTTGCAATATAATTATTAGAAATGGAAATGTGTTTTTTTACGGTCGAAACTATGTCTATGGGATATGTTGCAAAACTAAGTTGAACACGTTTATATATCAGTTACATGAAGTGATATTTTATTTACTTTATGAAGTACTGTCGCTGTAAATTGTAAGGCCACGTTTTTTGTCTATTATATTTATGATATATTGTGCTGTACTATCATTAGTTCAGCATATACAAAATTAATGTTCCTAATCAAAGGGAATATTTGTACGGCCGTATTTGTATATATGTTGAGGAAAACAGAAATTCTGGCCACTACACCAGGATCGATGTAAAATTATTCTTGGCACTTACCGATTAACCATGCAGTGTGGACATGTCTCAATATGTCACCTGTTATAACTGAGAGATTTCACTTAACATAAATTCTAAGTGTGATATCGCTGAAAATGGTTAGTTTCTATTTTATGTATATCTGCTGAAACAAAAAGGGTTTGTTTTCAATTAACACAAAAAGCTGCAGCAGGACGTTGGAAAGCAATCTCTATTGATCATGATGCCCTATAACTACAATTGACAAACATCAAATACAATATGTATATATATACCACTCTGAATTTATTGACATTGCCCATATTCCACTTAAGTTTTACACGAATGTCACCTGGAAGCACCAATATTTACAAACAACAGTGTGGCACCGAGACCACTCAAATGCCGATTATATATGAACAAAGCATCTACCTGAAGCAGACACTATTCAATCTCATTTCACAAATCTTACTGATGTGCGTTGTCTTGTTGCCTTATTTAGTATTCGGTTCGTATTGTAGGTCTGTCGTCGCA
>JAODUO010001118.1:147500-149289 GCA_025642075.2 Ridgeia piscesae | reverse complement strand
TGATTTGCTGCAGCATTCGTAATTGACATAATATATTACTTATAATAAATCTGTGGATAAATAAATAAATAATGATGCTTGTTTAGTTTAAATGTAGCTGCTAAAAATATGACTCATTACTGCCACTTTAAATTAAGAAATGGCTTTTCCTTCCCTATACATTTTATTGCCCACATACCTCAACTGCACAGTTTCGTTTCATGATAAATCCTTACAAGTGATTGATGATGATGACATGTTCTTAAGCAGGACCACCCAGTAGAACTTGTCAGTTGGCGTTATTAATAAGATTAGCAGTTCTTTGATGTATATAATTCCCTGTAATACAGAAGCAGTTTCAGTAACACCATACTGTTAGGTTAAATTGTTTAATGATTACATAAATTCTATGATGGTGGCTGTATAAATATATGTTTAACTTTTATTGTAGTGACTGCATCATTATTAAAGAGAATTTTTACTCCTACTTTCTTAAATGATGTTTTAGCCTTCTATATTTTTATTTGTTTAGTTATTGTTTTCATTAATCTGTTTATGTGGCACTTTTGGTAATGTAGAGTTAATTTTAGTCATATGTTTATGTAATTATTTGTTAATGAATACCTACTACATGTATATGTAATTCGCCCTGAGTAGTTTATAACTAGATTTGGCACTATATAAGTATACTTATTTATTTATTTATTTTATGAGGAAAATCAGTTGACTGATTTATATCGGATTATATACTGGTAGTTCTTCCTCTATGGGCTGCCTGTTCACCTCGTAACCCCTTGTCAGTCAATGCTAACCCTGACAAAGGGCAGCAATCGACTGCACCCACAGCGTCCAGTGTAATTTACTGATACATAATAACGACATTATTTTTGCCTTGGCCTCTGGGATAGAAGTTGTCAGGCCATTATTATAAATGTTACAGTTCTTTAATGTATATAATTGTTTATAGTCCAATATGTTTGATCAGACCCAATGAGTTGGACATGTCAGGGACCTGACAGTAAATGTGGGGGCCAGGACCCCCCACCCCACCCCAGGCACCTGTTGACCCCTTACCAACCTCTAAATACCTGTGTGGGTGTTTGTTTTGTCAAATGAATATTACAATCAGCCAGAATAGTTTTCAGATGTAGCATAATTGTTACATTTAAAAGTGCCACACTGTAACCCCAAGTCACTATGTGCCTTAAATGTTTCAGATTGATCATTAATAGATGTTTTTATATATAAGAAGTGTTGAAAGACTCAAAAAGTCACATGTAGCCTCATGTTGGAATTGCTCAACACTAAACTGCAAGGAAAAGAAGACAGTCTAACACAAATCTAATTTATTGTTGCTCTTTACAATAACATATAGAAATGAAGGCAAATAACATACAATATTAATAACATAAACAGAACAATATATGGGAAGAACATTACGATATTATATATATATATATATATCACACACACACACACACACACACACACACACACACACACACACACACACACACACACACACACACACACACACACACACACACACACACACACACACACACACACACACACACACACACACACACACACACACACACACACACACACACACACACACACACACACACACACACACACACACACACACACACACACACACACACACACACACACACACACACACACACACACACACACACACACACACACACACACACACACACACACACACACACACACACACACACACACACACACACACACAACACACACACACACACACACACACACACACACACACACACAC
>JAODUO010001118.1:112500-142500 GCA_025642075.2 Ridgeia piscesae | reverse complement strand
GGCTTGTGGCCATGATGTGGGCCATTTTATCCTCTTCACATTTCCTTTGTACATCTGTTCCAAAGTTCTTGTTCCAGTTAGAAATTGTTATACTGAACATTATTTATGTCACAATTCAGTCTTTTATTAAACTGTGCATTCACCGCATTAGTTTTATATCTGATATTCATTATTTTGTATTTGGGTAAATAATTACTGTGAGCTATGTAGGTAAGATAAGATTATGATTATTTTTCAAATGAAATCATTCAAGTCTTTATGGCCATGCCTACTTGAATTTATCACTACCCAGTGTAGAACCAACGTTTGTGTTTTGTATGATTGATGTAGTTTTTTGTTTTCTTTCAGATGCCGAACATAAAGTTACAGAGCTCTGATGGAGAAATATTTGATGTTGATGTCGAGATTGCTAAGCAATCAGTGACCATCAAAACCATGTTGGAAGGTATGAATCTAGTATACTCATTTTAATGATGAAATGATAGCCACAAGTAAATAGTCCGCCAAAAGGTTTACTAGTCCGGCAAAATATAAAAACCAAAATTTAAGTCATTACAATTTGATTTAAAATAAAACAGATATTATAGCAGTCGGTATGCGTGGCCGCTATAACGCGAATCGGCTATAAGGCAGTCGGTCGTGGACCCCGAATTTCTGCCGCCGGGGGGAAATGGGCGCTACAGCTAACAATAACGCTGTAATTAACTGTTACTTATTTTTATGAAGTCCTCATGTTTGTCTTGTACAGCTGTATCTAGAAACAATTTAATGATGTTAAGAAATTTAACACAGAAGTACAACTGCGCTGCCCAGTTCGTTGTTTGTTGTGCCCCTGGCTTCTGTTCTGCTGATCTATTGTGTAACCAGCGATTGGTTTGTGTGGTAATTTCTTAAGTGTTTGTTTAAAACGTTACCAATTCCTTTGATTGCATTTCATTAACTTTAGGCACAGTAAATTTGGTACAAAGTCCTGTTTGTTTGCGCCGATATCAATCGCATTTGTCTCCTGCCAGTTCGCTGTGGCTTCGGCGAAGGCGCCCGTTCGCTGTGGCTTCTGCGAACGGGCGCCTTCGCCGGCTTATAAATGGCAATTAAATTGCTTACGAATCGGGCGGTGACGAAAAATAATTATGGTACTGAAATGGCAGGCTAACAGTTATGTTATGTTTTCTTCACTACGTCTACGAAAAAACATTTACTTGAGCACAAATATACGAATTCGTCAACTGCGTGTGAACAGTAGCCTCGAACCACCGTGAATTGCATTATAAATCGGCACGGTAAATGTGCGATCTAAATTTATATTTTGGGATTGATTGAAAGATGAAATTAGCAATTAGTATAAGTATTAATATTTGACCGACTTCAGCAACATGTCAATTCATTTGTGCGTTTCGGCTGCTGAGTTCAAGGTTATTTTAGATCGCCACAGCAGTACTGTGTTATCGCTCCGCCTCAGTTCGCATCGCCAGACGAGGCGCGTTGGCTCTGAATTTATTTCAAAACTGTACACCATTCGCAAGATTTACTCAGTTCAACATTCAACAGTGTATATTATTTTAACTTAATACACATTTGCGTTGGTTTCAATGTCAGTTAGTTTTATAAATCACGCATACACCGCGCAACCAGCACATTGGCTTCGGTTTCTGTTTTGGGGGTGGTGGCGCCCCTGGCGAATGTAATCTATAATGCGCCTCGTTTACAACGCGGTTCCATTTCGTGGACCCGAACTACCGCGTTATAACGAGGCGCGATTGTATGTTGCAACCCTGGTAAACTAACAATGCACTTTTCATAAAGGTAACAAAGAAATAAAAAAAAATGAAAAGTAAAGATATCTGTATTAAAAAACTATGCGAATGAAAAAGAACGTCAATTTCTCATGGGTCCGTAATACCACCCTATATTTATAAATTTTCCATAATCATTCTGGAAATTTACCTCACATTACAGTGTTATGAAAACTGCTCTACTTAATGGAAATTAAAATATCACACTAGAAAATTCATCCAGTTATTAAAAGTTTTCAATATTAAAGAATAATAAGATCTTTGCTAAGGAGCAAAATGAATTTTAAATGTATATATTTGGTGAATGGGTCCCGTTAATTTAGACAGACGTGGATACAAATTTACACAATTATCGTCATGTTTTCGCAGATCTGGGTATGGAGGAGGATGATGAGGAGGCTGTGCCTCTGCCCAATGTCAACGCAGCCATTCTCAAGAAGGTGATCCAATGGTGCACATACCACAAGGACGACCCCCCACCCCCCGAGGATGACGAGAATAAGGAGAAGAGGACAGATGACATCAGCTCGTGGGATGCAGAGTTCCTCAAAGTCGACCAGGGCACTCTATTTGAACTCATCCTCGTAAGTTGCTCTCCTTACATGTAGTAGGAGAACTCAGCTCTGTCGATATTTGGTGAAAATTAAACATTTAATAGTAACACCAGTTGAATACTATTCACTTAATGACAATTATATTATGTATTCTTTTTGATCTATATTAATTAAAGATACTTTTATCATGACACTGTTTGTATCTCTGGACACTTCATTGATGGCGTAAGCTTGTTTTGAATGGTGTCAAATCAGTGCATGTGAAATAAAGTTTGTGTGTCAGAATTTATGGTTTATTAGCAAACTTCTTAAGTTAGAGATACTTGAAATAGGTCAGAAATTAGAGATACATTAGAGAATATTCCTGTTGAGCAGTGCATTTCTTTGTCAGTGATCGATAGTTGATAATCTGAAATGAAAACATTGTTTAACAACATTGCTGAGTTAATTGTAGGCCAATGTAGCCCTAGTGAACTCTTAGGTAAATGAGGTAATACACAGGATGACAAGCCTACTTTGAGCAGTTGTACACACGTCTACAAATGGGTGCATAGTGTCAGTGGCTTGGTATTTTGCACACAAACTAGTAAACTTGTCCATACTTGCAGGCAGCCAACTACCTAGACATCAAGGGTCTCCTCGATGTCACTTGCAAGACGGTAGCAAACATGATCAAAGGCAAAACCCCAGAAGAAATCAGAAAGACATTTAACATAAAGAATGACTTCACACCAGCCGAGGAGGAACAGGTTTGTCAACATAGTATTATGCAGAGCAAGGGACCGTTTGACTAACATTCTTGTGAGCTCATCAGTTGGATTTTTCCCATTAAAACTCATTTCATTCATTAACTGAAAACAGTTAACACTATGATACCCCATTGGGACACTTGCTGGTGTGTCACAGAAATTGTGTTTTCAGTACACTGTTTCCCCTGAGTAAAGTAATGGGTGAGGTGGTAGTTTTTTGGGCATTGTTTGAGAATTTATTTAGACAAATTCATTTGAATTCACATGTCGAATGCAGCCGTTCAATTTTCAGTGCATTCAAAAGCAATCCATATACATGTTTAAACAATCGCATTCGAATGCCAAACAAACGTTCACTTTTAAATGCCAAACATTTAACTGTTCAAATGTTTCATTGAATGTATACCAAATGCTGGCATGTTGCAAACAAAATGATAATGTTCAGTAATGAAGATGAGTATGGTTTTATTGGAAAATAAATCATGGAATGTTTTTGTGAAAAAAATCACTGAAAATTGGGACACCCAGAACACGACATCATACGTTGGTAATACTATTGTTGCAGTGTGCGTTAAATGGTAACTCACTTAACTGTTTTGTCTTGTTAATTACATTTGTAATTTGTTTGTTATTATTTAAAATGTGTATATTTCACGCTAAAAGTTTGCATAATTTTATGATTTAGGCCTAAACTACAGCTCAACAATCCACATAATACAAACAAACATTCATATTTAGATGCTACCATCAAACAATGAAACAATCACATTCAAATACAACCACCAGGCATTCGAATGCGACCACCAAACATTTGCATTCGAATGTGATTATAAAAATAGGCATTCACATTTGCATTCGAATGAAATTACGCACTTGTATTCAAAAGCAATGGCATGCATTCGTTAACAAGCCTGGTTTCTATAAGTATGTATACACTGTCGTCATAATAGCATGTGTGTTGATAATAAATAATTACTTTACCATCTGCCTATAGTGTTTTTCACACAACTTAGTTTGGGAGTAGTAGTCCTTTGATATCAGGCAGTGTAACGGTTAGTGACTGTGCACGGCGTGCAGGGATGAATGTTTAATGGAGGCAGGGAATGAGCCGAGTTGTGACTTATGACACAGCACACAAAATACATGAATCAATCCTACTGGGTATTGATGAGGGAATTCATTCCAGGAATTTAGAATTAAAAAGATGTTTTCAAGGTTACTTTCTATCTTTTGAAATCCATGTGGAACAGTACATACGCAGAGGTTTCCATGCTGATGTAACTGATGCTGAGCTAGATTATTGATAGGTTTCCCTTCATTGATGTGAGTAATTACTGTTGGTGTGGAGTATTCAGTAAACTTCGCAGCCTTCTTTAGCAGACTGAATTTACGGTCATATCACATGACTTACATCATATGACATTTACTCTGAGAAAATCACAAAAGGTTTCTTGAGAAATAAATATACTCGGTTATTATTTAAACCAAGAAAACGTAACTTATCTGCATTCAAGGAGTCCTGTGTAGATGTTTGGTCATTCTTGAACAACCACTCGGGGGGGGGGGGGTGAAGAACAGGAGCTGGTGTCATAAGATGCATTGATAATGCCGATATGATTGGTCGGATATATTCTCATTCCGGTGATGTTCTTCACTTGCAGGTGCGAAAGGAGAACGAGTGGTGTGAGGAGAAGTGAAAGGGTGAAGGTCATCTCGCTAAGTCATCGCAAGTGGATGGGGTGAAGTATCAGAAGGTCAGCTTGTCGGAACGGAGAGACCAGAGCGCATGTGTGTGTGTGACGATGGAGGCACATTGACAACAATCACACACGTGAACAGGCCGAGCGAGATCCATCCACTGCGCAGTAACAGCGCAGCGTAGAATTGCAGGCATTGTACATATGTCCTTGATGATGTATCCTAAGTTATTTCGTTGTGTCCCAGATGACCCCCGGGCAGTAAATAGTCGCGTTCACGTAACTTATCGACTGCCAGGTCAAGCTTGTTGACTACTCTCCCGTCATATACTAACCCCCCAGACGTCCAGGCGTAGTTTGTTTTAATCACACAATATCACTGCGAATTTCACATATGGGATTGTTTGACTATCAACCTGGTACTACTGTTTCTGTACGTTGTTGTCGTTTCATCTTGTCATTTATAATGGCTTTTCAAAATAGACCTTCACTGGAAATCTTATTGTATTTACTGGTTTTAAGTTCTGTCAGGTTCTCATGTAGTTGGTATGAAGCGATCTTAAAACAAGGTTGCATGTAAACGTCTGACCGTGAGAAAGACCATTGGATTGGGTTGACTTGAGGGTTTATTCAGGCATACAGCAAGTACGCATTTGCTTTGTTTTTTACATTTCACAAAATATTATTTTGGCACTGTATAGTAAGGAAATTAATAAAACTGTCTTATCTGTGTCTGTGTGTGTGTTGTCTCTGTCAGTATTCCAGAACAAATTGCACTGAGTTGGTGTGCAAATCTAAGGGAGTTGACCACTGTAGGTCAGCTGGTGCCGAGTTCCTACTACTAGTGATGCACAGGTTGGTTCTTGGCGACTGATTATCCACACTCCGCTAGGTGGTGCCACTGTCGGTCTATCATGATTTGACTCTCGGTGCCGTAAAGATAGAGGAGCGAGAACGTGCGTCGTTCAAGAAACCTGAGAGAATGTTCGCAGTTTGAAAGTTTCGCCCGCAAACAGTCACTTTTTTTGCACAAAATACAAATACCTTACAGACAGTAACCGGCATTTGCTGCAGGAACAACCATTTCTTCAAAAAATAGGCTGCCTTTAACATTCCGTGAAGGAGCATAGTGTTTCCTTATAGGTCTAATGGAACCACAATGTGTAGTTATCCTAAAAGACGTGTGAAGATCTGCAATAAAATCTACGTTGGGGGCTGGGAGATTTCAATATTGTTGCTAATTACAGCCGACAGCGTGTACACTGTACTGTTGAGACAATAGCAACTGATCTGCTCTACTCGATCACTCACAAGTGACTGTGGGAGCTACAGACGGCGAAGGTATTGTGTAATAGCACTGAGAAGAGAGCAAGCATTGTCATTAACTGTTAGAGTTGTGTTGAGCCATGTGTCTGTTACTGTCAACGATTATTTTCTTGGTACCCAATAGAAGGAAGATTACTTATATTATGCTTCCATGCGTTTTGAAGAATGTGTCTTGTCCGTCGCCCAGAGAGACTCTGTCGGGGAACTCGGTGTGTTTTGCTTGCCTTCGCAATGTAAACTACAATAAAACTAGTGACTGTTGTTTAGGCTGCTGGTTGAACAGTATTGTGTACGGTTAGAATATTACCTGCACGTGGGCACCAAGAGCATTGGGAATGCACAGTCATGTCGAACTGCCACTAGGTGACAAGAGATTCACCCGGACGTGCGAGGTCATCTAGCCATCTACACCAACATATATATATATATACGTGTGTATATATATATATATATATATATATATATATATATGTATATATATATATATATATATATATATATATATATATACTGACACCATCGTGCGTTGGGGCTTCTCTGGCTATGTCGGGGATCACTTGTAGTTGGTACCAATGTAACATTCCGAGAAATCATGGTGATACAGACGGAGCACTGTTACTACAAATAGCGAATGGTAAAATAAAGTAAACACAATTTTCTTATTGCGCGGGATTCAGTACTTATTTAGAAGTCGGGGTGTTTTATTAAGACTTCCTTGATTAACACGTTCAATCGAATACCTTCTCGATATCTCTGTGAAGCGTCCAGTCTTCCGAGGGCTTACGTAATAAAACTTCTTTAGTCTTTCGGTAATTATCTCTGGTTTAACGTTATGGCAGTGATTTCTGTGAACAAACAAACCTTGCCCGAGATAACGTACTTCGTTTTCACAGTCCATGCAAGGCTGGTGAAACAGCGATAGAGTTCTTTGAGCACACCAGATAAAACAAATAGACGTCGCCGCGCTATGGAATGGTAGGCGAAAGTAACTAAGTAGCCGCAGCACCAACTGGGGTAAGATTAAACGCAGCCCTTAAACGCACGTCGCCCACTGTCACCAACAGGTGTCACGTTAATCGAGTGGTGAGTTTGTTGACAAGTGTTGTTCGTTTGAACCGCCGCCGCCGCCGGTAGCCGCTTGCGTCCCCTGTCGCAAACACAATACGGCAACATGTAATTAATTGTGAGTACCACATTAATTATTCATTACGTCCTAATGGTTTCGCTGATCTACGCGTGCCCGAAGGCTGTTTTTGTATATCCGCCTAATTCATTGTCGCGTTTTTTCCCAGAGACGCATTATTATTTGCCAAAGGACGACGACGTGTCACATCAAGTGTGTCACCGGAAAATTGATACGGCGTTTTGTCGAGATTAGCCTACGAAGTACTGTCTGTTAAAATCAGTCGGTTACGTCCTACCGGTCTTCAACAAGTCCAGGTAGACGCCGTCTAAGTGCTGTCGTGATATTGGCACTCTTGCAGACTCGATGAAATATTCACCATTGTGACTCAAACAAAGTGCACTCTTCTATTAAACATGCCTAGTGAAACTGCCATCACTGTCCTACAGCGATTAAGATTGCAGTATCAAGAGTTAGTCGTCTTTTATAGTTTTACCAGCGCTCGTGTATTCTACGAGAGTAGGCAACTAACTAAGTAAATACCAATGATAAGACTTCTCTTTTCTGCCCTTCACATTTCTGGAGAAAAATGTATAACAAATGTGTAATTAGAGTAAAAAACGTATACTCTGTGTCGTTAAGTGATCTATTTTGTTTTATCGTTCGTAGATGTGTTCGTTCGTAGATTCGTTCGTGCCTGTGTTTGATCGTTCATAAGATCGGTCGTTCGTTCCTACGTTTGATTGTTGGTTGGTTGGTTGGTTGGTTGGTTGGTTGGTTGGTTGGTTGGTTGGTTGGTTGGTTGGTTGGTTGGTTGGTTGGTTGGTTGGTTGGTTGGTTGGTTGGTTGGTTGGTTGGTTGGTTGGTTGGTTGGTTGGTTGGTTGGTTGGTTGGTTGGTTGGTTGGTTGGTTGGTTGGTTGGTTGGTTGGTTGGTTGGTTGGTTGGTTGGTTGGTTGGTTAGTTCGTTTTCCTACGTTCGTTCCTACGTTTGATTGTTGGTTCGTTCCTATGTTTCTACGTTCCTATGTTTCTACGTTCCTACGTTCCTACGTTCTTCCTACGTTCTTCCTACGTTCCTACGTTTGATTGTTGGTTGGTTCGTTCATTCGTTCGTTCCTACGTTTGATTGTTGGTTGGTTGGTTGGTTCGTTCGTTCGTTCGTTCGTTCGTTCGTTCGTTCGTTCGTTCCTACGTTCCTACGTTCCTACGTTCCTACGTTCCTACGTTTGATTGTTGGTTGGTTGGTTGGTTGGTTGGTTCGTTCGTTCGTTCGTTCGTTCGTTCGTTCGTTCGTTCGTTCGTTCGTTCGTTCGTTCATTCGTTGGTTGGTTCGTTCGTTGGTTCGTTCGTTGGTTCGTTCGTTGGTTCGTTGGTTCGTTCGTTGGTTCGTTCGTTGGTTGGTTCGTTGGTTGGTTGGTTCGTTGGTTCGTTGGTTGGTTGGTTCGTTGGTTGGTTGGTTGGTTGGTTCGTTGGTTGGTTCGTTGGTTGGTTCGTTGGTTGGTTCGTTCGTTCGTTCGTTCGTTGGTTCGTTCGATCTTTCGTTCGATCTTTCGTTCGTTCATGCCATGACGCCCACATGTTTTTAATTATTTAGCTTAACCGGAAGTATTGGTACACGGGTACGATTATTTATCTCTGATCGACCGATATCCACACTCATTAAAATAATTAATAAATTATTATGTATACATAGGCACCCACATAAACGCGGCAGTCTCTTATATTATTATTAATAGTAATTTCAGTAGGGACGGTGTCACCCTGCCCTAGCTCGTATTTCAGAGACCGTCCGGTAATACCAGACAGGCTTGTGTGACACAGGCCATTGTTTGTCGGTTGCCATGGAAACGCGCGCAGCTTCCAACGGTATATGTAATATTATGTATATTATAATTCAAAAGAGATGTGACTCATTCGTCTCGGTCATCTAAGCATTTAACTGCTCTTAACGTAATCCCGTTCGTGTCGATTGGCACATAGGGCGTAAGCAAGGACCCCCCGCTTTGTCCTGTGCACAATGGCATCCTGTTAATATTTTAATTATTTAACCCGGAAACGTCCTTTCTCGCTTGTTCATTCACTATCCACTGGGAGTACCCATTTCCGCCTGGACAAACGTCGCACAAAAAAATTCCATTCTGGCTTCTGTTTTTTTTTTTTTACATATTACAATCTCACCTTCAATCTCGACACGTGCTTGTCTGTCTGTGTGTGTGTGTGTGTGTGTGTGTGTGTGCGTGCGTGCGTGCGTGCGTGCGTGTGTGCGTGCGTGCGTGTGTGTGTACATGGTGCACGAGTGCGTGCACACTAAAGAGATTTTGCGTCCAAAAGAATGTGCGCGTGTTCGTAAAACATTTACTTCCTACGAGTGCATCCGCCAGTCTATTCAAATACAGTTTCACCATAAAACAAGAGCCCAACACTATTCTAGTAATTATAATATTAATATAATATATTTATTCAGGATAGCTCAGCTAAATACAGATGAACACATTAAAATATACACTGGAATTCTCTTAAGTGGAGTCCTCATACACACATCCACACAGACACACAATACTAAATTATGTAAAGTAATAAGATACACGATGTAACAGACATGAAATATAAATTGAAGTTAATCAATAAAATCGACAATAAGGTACAAACGTGGTATAACGCGACGTAAACTGCACTCAGTCTGTTAAAAGTCTCTATATAAAATGGATAAAACACATTTTACATATATCTTTGAATTCATCTTCAGTAAACCCAAAGCCGCACCCCACTGTTTAGCATCTGTTGGAATAAGTCGATTAGTATTATGGTTATAGGTGAACGTACAATGCCTTATTCATAAGGTGTTTTTTGTGCGAATCCGCTCCGTTTTACGGGGTTATTGGTTAGCACCGAAGTCGTGCGGAAAGGTAGGACCTAATTGGTTACCTTATTTGAACAGCTGGATTCAACAGGTTGTGCTGGCATTGCTGCCCGTCCGCGCCTTGCGACCGCGAAAGCAGTAGTTCGGTGGGCCTACAACAAGCCCTACATAACGACATTCAGATAGTGTCGTGGGCCCATTAGACGTCCAGTTAGCAGTGTTTACTGGTACACGATAATAATATGTTTGGATTAAATTAGAGTGGACGTCGTCGACGTGAGCGCCTGACGAGCATCGCATCTGTTGGCGAGAGAGAATTAACGCGCTGATGATTAGAACTGAAATCAAACGAAACAGCGCCTTATCAATCATATGCCGCGCTTAATAATTCATGGCCGACAAATCCCGCTCGAGTCGTGTACCGCCGGATTACGGGGGATCAATTTGGGCGACAAAGGAACTCGTCTCGAGGTTGCGAACAGCTGATACTGCAGGAACGGAGATAGTCGACGCACGCACGCACACACGCACACACGCACGCACGCATATGCACACTCGCACGAACGAATAACACTTGCAACGGGGTTGCGTCGTTTCTGTGTTTCGCAAATTTGTGGCATAAATAAAAAGGACAAAACATCCTTTTTATGTATAATACGGTAAATAAGTTAGCGGTGATAAAGGTTCTAGATGTGTCGTAATTTAGGTGTCCAAGCGATTGTGTGTGTGTGTGTGTGTGTGTGTGTGTGTGTGTGTGTGTGTGTGTGTGTGTGTGTGTGTGTGTGTGTGTGTGTGTGTGTGTGTGTGTGTGTGTGTGTGTGTGTGTGTGTGTGTGTGTGTGTGTGTGTGTGTGTGTGTGTGTGTGTGTGTGTGTGTGTGTGTGTGTGTGTGTGTGTGTGTGTGTGTGTGTGTGTGTGTGTGTGTGTGTGTGTGTGTGTGTGTGTGTGTGTGTGTGTGTGTGTGTGTGTGTGTGTGTGTGTGTGTGTGTGTGTGTGTGTGTGTGTGTGTGTGTGTGTGTGTGTGTGTGTGGTGTGTGTGTGTGTGTGTGTGGTGTCTGTGCGTGCGTGCGTGCGTGCGTGCGTGTACAGCACTTTGTTTGTCACGTTGCAAGCGTCAATTAAAGGCGGTGTAGAGATGAGTAACCTGTGGCTGGGACAGAGATCGTCTCTGGTCACTCTGCTGCGTGGCGCGTGTCTTTAAGTAGTCTTGCATTATTCAAACTTATACTTCTCGGAAATTTCTGCCGCTGTAACTACGCTTAAAGGTTATCTGTAAATTTATAGTTGCCTGCCTGCCAACCTGCCTGCCTGCCTGCCTGCCTGCCTGCGTGCGTGCGTGCGTGCGTGCGTGCGTGCGTGCGTGCGTGCGTGCGTGCGTGCGTGCGTGCGTGCGTGCGTGCGTGCGTGCGTGCGTGCGTGGACAACTTGACAGGTGGCTTGGTGGTCAATATAGTGACAATATATTAACCTCTCTAGAGAACGCGTTGACATATTCGCTAACATGTACATACGACACACATATGTCCCACGTTTGCCCTTTCCGCACCACTGCTGCGCCGATGTCACCAAAACGGACGCTGTACTTAGTAAATTATAGAAAAACGTAATTACAATCAGTGACGGCGCGCGCGCGGGTAAACAGCAGCCCGCTATTTGGCTGTTTTGCTAACGCGGCGATACGTCATAAATAATAGAATGATTTTCTATAAATTATTCACGGCTGACATTATCCCGTTCGCTCCACGCCGCGCGTTGGCGCGCCGAAATTGTTGCCGTAAATAATTGATCAGTCTTTTAAATAACATCCCGCGGGCCGTCGCAGCGACGCAGCCCGCTTGTCGCTGCTTCCTCCGTCGGCGCGAACCCTCTCCCGCCAGCGGACGCGCCAAAGCCCGCCTCGTCTTTCATCGTTTTGTCGCGAAGCCATCGGGATTACTCTAACCGGCGCGCACAACTGAAGGTTATCGGATGACTGCGCCGGGCCGACTTTGATTCGCCGCGATTTGTTCGCGTCAACAACACGTTGCAAAAAGCGGCGGTATCTGATCGGGGTATTTTGATAACACAACGATCGAATTATCCGGAATTGTCTGCGAACTCACCTAATGTGAAAAACGGCCGATAAACACAGGTGTGTTCAGCCGTTGTAACGAGGACAATTTCGCGGTGTTTGCGTGAAGTTCTGATCGGCAAACCATAATGTGTCTACGCACCGAAAATGCGTGTTTGCATTATTGAAACCCCTAAATGTCACACTCCGCATTGGCACGTGTAATGGCACATACGGCATTTCTGAACATGCACTTTGAGCATGTATTTGAATATTTTAGACCTTGTGTGCAAGGACACACTTTGCTGTGGTCGACGATATCGTCTGGCGCCGTCGCCGCCAACGCGAAGTCACATTTCAAGCGTATACTTGTTGACACTCCCCGATTTCTCAGCTTTCTCCCGGATATTTGTGACTCTCCCGAATTTCCCGAATAGAAACAAATTATTCGGATTGTTGCTTCATCATATCTCCAACAGAACCCCCCTCGGTCTTCTGAAGTCAAGTACAAGAGAAAAATAATCTCACGGGTTTTTGCTTCGACTCTCGAAAAGCACCCCTATCTTATTTTCGTATGTCCCATACTGGTGAGATCCACGGACAAACTCCAAGAACACCATTTTGTTCCGATTTTAACACCTCCAGAACCGAACTGCAGAGCTTAACGAAATATACGGATGTATATCACGAATATCCTAAACTGAAACGTTGATAGGTAAATTAGGTATTCGACAGAATACAGCTATTTGTTTATATGGAGTATTGTACAACTGACAGTAAGTAAACTTATTAGAACTATTTACAAGTGAACTTACGAAACAATGACCAGGTTTATGTTAGGCTTAACATATGTATGTATGTATGTATGTATGTATGTAGGTATGTAGGTATGTAGGTATGCATGCAGGTATGCAGGTATGTATGTATGTATGTATGTATGTATGTATGTATGTATGTATGTAGGTATGTATGTATGTAGGTATGTAGGTATGTAGGTATGTATAGTATGTATGTAGTATAGTATTATATATATATATATTTACTCCTTCATGTAACGACAATCCCTCTAGCGGTTAACGGCGACATAGCATATATATAAGCGACATTTATGCCGTTGGTGTGATTAAACCTGGTGATTTACCTTCGAAATGGAAATACTTACCCATGTGGTGCCAGACGTACAGTAAGTGAACTTTCACAAACTATTAAAATATCACTACATTTTCGTTTTTAGACATCCGCATTTCAACACGAAATATATATATATATATATATATATATATATATATATATATATATATATATATATAATGCTTAGCCAAGAGCATTTATGTCACTTTGACATTTTGTTATGCTATTCAATATGTTATGCTTTTGCGACATTCCCTGTGACCAGGTGGAGCCAGCAACATGATAAACATAATTGTCACGTTTGTAAAACACTTCTGCATACCTTTTTAAACGCCGCAGCAAGTCGCATTTATAATTCGAAACTGCCTATCTGGTCAACATACAGTGGTAGTAATTAGTAGTAGTAACAGACAAAGGCAACAAAACTGATCAATACAAAGTTGACGGTTTGTCTTAAATACAAGTATAGCAAAATACCGCTATTTTAACACATTATTTATTTCTGCCACGAGCATTGGTCAAATTTTGACAACTATTCGCTGGACTCATTTTGTTTCTATGTTTACCACAGCTAGGAAGTCGGTACGATGCGTCTACCGAAACATGTCCTAGTAACCTACTGTGCGTTCTGGCGGATATATATGATTTATTAATATATGCATTTACAGAACAATAAACGCGACTATTTCCACGCGACTACGTGTACTGTTTCGCAGGGCGAGGTAATGGCGTGTGACGTGTACAGTGTGGCAGTGGTCTTGTGTCACATTACAGTATCGACGGAATTAATTAAGAATTACATCTAATTAAAATTCACATACTGCTACTGCTACTGCTACTGCTACTGCTACTGCTACTGCTACTGCTACTGCTACTGCTACTGCCTGCTGCTGCATCTGCTGGTGCTGCTGCTGCTGCTGCTGCTGCTGCTGCTGCTGCTGCTGCTGCTGGCTGCTGCTGCTGCTGCTGCTGCTGCTGCTGCTGCTGCTGCTGCTGCTGCTCTGCTGCTGTGTGCTCTACTCTCTACTAGCTGCTGCTCTGCCTGACTGCTATGCTGCTCTGCTAGTCTGCTCTGCTGCTGCTACTACTACTAGCACCTAGCTAGCTGCTGCTGCTGCTGCTGCTGCACTGCTGCTGACTGCTAGATGCTGCTTACACTACTCTGCTGCTCCTGACTATAGCGGCATGCTGCTTGACTACGCTGCTGCTGCTGCCTGCTAGCTGCCTACATCTCGACCACATGACACTGACTACTCGCACTACTCACCTGCTACAACTTCCTTATCACTGTCTCTTGCTCTACACTGCTGCCTCCGCTCGCTGCTACTGCTCACTGCACACATCTACACTGCTGCTGCAACGCTGCGCTACAGATGCTACTGCTCTCTGCTCTCTCCAATCACTCTACACTCTCTGCAACTCTGACTGCTCTGCTCTGCTCTGCTACTACAACTACGCTGCCTGCTGCTGCTGCTGCTGCTGCTGCTGCCTGTCTATCTACTGCGCAACTACTCTGCTCTGTCTAACACACTACTACAGCTGCACTACGCTGCCTGTGCTGTTGCACACCATACACACTGCTATACTGCTCTACGCTACTACGCTGCTGACTGCTGCTGCTGCAGCTCGTCTGACTACAACCTGACTACTACAGCTCAGCTGCTGCTGCTGCTGCTGCTGCTAGCTCGCTGCTGCTGCTGCTGCTACGTACACACACACAGCAGCTGCTGCTGCTGCTGCTGCTCGACTGCTGCTGCTGCTACACTGCTGCTGCTGCTGCTCTGCTACTGCTGCTGCTGCTGCTGCTGCTGCTGCTGCGCTACTGCTGCTCTGCTGCTCTACTGCTACTACTGACTACTACTACTACTACTACTACTACTGCTAACTACTACTACTACTACTACTACTACTACTACTACTACTACTACTACTACTACTACTACTACTAATAATAATAATAATAATAATAATAATATTAATAATAACAATAATACAATGTATTTATATAGCGCCCTATTACTTACTGTTACATACAGGTGTATTCCGTACATTGTAGTTCTAACCATTCAGAATTGCTAAACAGAAATAATTCTAAGATGTAGAATAATCATTATTCATTCCACAATTATTATACATAAGTAATTACAAATTATATCATATACATTAAGCAATAAAACGTTATAAAATCAATTAAAATATAATCAATAATAATCCAAAAATAATAAATGAAAAATTTTATTGAGTGCATTTGGTAAGGTCTGCATAATCATAATAGAAGCGCTACTATACTGCTGGTTGGTTTCGTCAATCCAGACATTGTTTGTTCTGTCTCATGAACCTGCGGTCATCTCAGACGTTCAAACACTCGGAAACAAAATCACAATCGACAATGTCACTCAGAACGATATCTTTTCTGTTCCACTGTCCAGCAGCTGCTTAGTCGGTGCGTGCATGCGTGCATGCGTGCATGTGTGCATGCGTGCATGCGTGCATGTGTGCATGCGTGCATGCGTGCATGCGTGCATGCGTGCATGCGTGCGTGCGTGCGTGCGTGCATGCGTGCGTGTGTGTGTGCGTGTGTGCGTGTGTGCGTGCGTGCGTGCGTGTGTGTGTGCGTGCGTGTGTGCGAGTGTGCGTGTGTGCGTGTGTGCGTGTGTATGGTGTGCGTGCGTGCGTGCATGCGTGTAGTGTGCGTGTGGTGTGCATGCGTGCGTGCGTGCGTGCGTGTGCATATGTGGGTAAGTATTAGCAGGTCATTGGACCAGTCGTACTTCGGCCCACTTGCGATCTTGAATATGGGAATCAAGTTAACACCACTGATTAAAACAAGTAATTGCTGGAACTTGCGGTTTGTTGCGCCTGTTCATGCACTGACTGACACACGATGTTTAGTAGTTGGATGTTCTTGTTCACATCTTGAGCAAGACGTGGATGGCACATTCAAATCGTGACCAATAATTCAGGCTTATTAAACGCAATTTGGTATATGATACCTAACCATTCCTTAAACAGTGATATCCTAGTATTTTATAAACCATGGTAAATGATACAGACATAGTTGTTTTACTCCAACCCAAACACGATTGTTCATCGAAAAGCCAAATTTGTTTATTCGGAAAACAAACAGGTACTCAATAAAATGGCGCCTATGCCCGTTGCTGTTGTCCGGCATTAATAGGCACATAGCTGACAAAACTAGGTCAAATTAAATTAATATAATTTTTTAAATTAACCACAAAATTTCAAAAGGCGATACAACGATTCGAGTCCGTATAATTTCAACTGACAATACTATCAGCCGTAAGTTCACGTACTAACACACAAGGGGTTTGTCTCCGTCCGATAACTGAATTATTACGACTGCGGCTATTATCGCGATAATTCGGTAGTTCATCGCGTATGCATTGAGTGGGGACCGTTAACACAATCAGACCAATTCACAACTCAGCGTGGACGAAAAAGTGATTATTCAACGGATGGCGTGTATTGACGGAGTGTTGTCACTGCGTGGCAACCCTAGGGACACTCGCTGTGTATACCGCCCGGGAAACATCAGGCGTCATGTCAACGCCAGCTGATGGATGGTGAGAATATGGGAAGGTGGAGAGAGAGAAAAAAGCGGACGGACGGACGGACGGACGGACGGACGGACGGACGGACGGACGGACGGACGGACGGACGGACGGACGGACGGACGGACGGACGGACGGACGGACGGACGGACGGACGGACGGACGGACGGACGGACGGACGGGCGGGCGGGCGGGCGGGCGGGGAGGCGGGGACGGACGGCGGGCGGGCGGGCGGGCGGAGGACGGGCGGACGGGCGGACGGACGGACGGACGGACGGACGGACGGACGGACGGACGGACGGACGGACGGACGGACGGACGGACGGACGGACGGACGGACGGACGGACGACGACGGACGGACGGACGGACGGACGGACGGACGGACGGACGGACGGACGGACGGACGGACGGACGGACGGACGGACGGACGGACGGACGGACGGACGGACGGACGGACGGACGGACGGACGGACGGACGGACGGACGGACGGACGGACGGACGGACGGACGGACGGACGGACGGACGGACGGACGGACGGACGGACGGACGGACGGACGGACGGACGGACGGACGGACGGACGGACGGACGGACGGACGGACGGACGGACGGATGGGCTGAGACGGGGGTCCCTGTATCGTCGGGCTTCTATTCTACTTGACAATGGTACCGGGAGACGAGCATGAGTAAAGAACCGAAAAAACGACCAACACAAGGATGATTGACTGCCATTTCCGCCGTAAACTGCGACGACAGATCGCAAACGTCAACGTCAAACGGGTGCAACTTCCGAGATCAAACCGACTGTCATCGCACGAGTCGTGCTGTAGTCAGCCGGCCGACGTCTTCTGCAGGTGTTGGCCACAATTTGATTGAAGATGACACAAAACTCACCTTCCCCGCACACGACCTGGCATCACTTAATGTAACATTCGTGACGTTACACGC
This sequence comes from Ridgeia piscesae, assembly GCA_025642075.2. Taxonomy (NCBI): domain Eukaryota; kingdom Metazoa; phylum Annelida; class Polychaeta; order Sabellida; family Siboglinidae; genus Ridgeia; species Ridgeia piscesae. The sequence continues at coordinate 124,697 of JAODUO010001118.1, read as the reverse complement.
AAAACAACTTCAGGTCGTTTAGTCCCGAACGGAACTCTTCTGCCCAGTAGCGGGTTGACGGGGAGGCGATTGTTCCTAATGAGACAGCAGGACAGGAGCCGGCGGTGGGGTATCGCGAGCATGTGATCGGGGCTTTACAGGCAGTCGTAAACATCTCGTCAACTTTCTTTCACCGCTAGCTACTTTTAACCTAACTTTTAGGATTGAACAAGGAATTCTAAGTAGCTGTCTTTCGTTGTCCACTAGTTTTAGCTGTGGCCGTGGAGCTAAGCCGATAGCGACAGGAAATTCATTGCTGAAGACAATGTTCCAATCTTCAACAGTAGCCTTCCTCCCTGCTCCTGCTCCCTGCTCCCTGCTCCCTGCTCCCTGCTCCCTCCTCCCTCCTCCCTCCTCCCTCCTCCCTCCTCCCTCCCCCTATCCCGACGTCGTGAGGCTACTGACAGGCAGGGAATGTTGCTCCGGTACAAATGCATGTTTGGTTTTAAATCCACAACGTGTAGTTTTTGGCAAGCCCCGGGGAGTGTTATTGGAGGTTTTAAGCCCCAGAGATTACTGTATTTCTCTCCAGTTGTGCCTTGGTGTCTTCTGCCATGTCCGCTTATCTAGTTTATCTACACCCATTATTTTAAGAATATATCCATCTCATCTATATTTTTTAAATCACACAAAAATGAAGCAAAATGCGGATGGATATTACAGTGTGTTTCTTATTGAATGTTGTGTCAATGCTACTGACATATTTGATTAGAAAAACAAGAGACAGTCTCTTACGTCCAACCTTTGTTGGGCTATTTTTTTTAAATATTCTTCACTCCTGCCTGAAGGTCTTATCTAAAGAGGCAACTCCTCATATCAACAGCATCTCTCATTTCGCGTTGTCAGCGGCGCTCGACATTAGAATTGTTCTAACCCGAAAACGCGACACATCAACGTTTCTCTCTGGCAGACTCTCAAAACTTGTAAAATATTGCGAACGTTGAAAAAGTAAGTTTTTACATTGAGCAGTATCCACTCCTCAGAACTGCTCAAAGCGCTTTACACTTTACTCTCTGGCCGACCTGTTCAATCGAACACTATCTCAAAATCTATGGGAAGCATCCAGCTACGCTGCAATTAACGCGCGAAAACTATTTTCACACACATATCCACCACTGTCTGTAGCTAGGTACTCATCCCAAACAGCTGAGTGGACTGGTGCAATGTAGACTGAACGTACATGCCAAATGTTCAAAACGGCAGCACAGCATGCATTTGAACCCAGGTTCTCTCAGTCGAGTGTCCAAAACGTCCCTGCACTTTACTGTTAATAACGAGCGTCATAGCGTTTTAGTTAGATCGCCGTATTCTAAGTCTCCAAGTTAAGCAATGTAATGGCGTAGCTAGCTGAAGTAACATTTAAATGAAGTTGACTATTAATTTTACACTTTTTAACTACGTTAACAATACATTTTAAAGCTTGCCTGTCTTTTCAATCTTTACGCAAGTCTAATTTGTTTACATAGTAAATTTAGTGTGGCATTTAGCTTATTTATTGTATTGAATTAACTTATGTATTTAACTTATTTTAACCTAATTATTAAATTAGTTATTTAGCTGATATCTACGTTATCTGTATTTAGTTATTATATATTATTAGCGCCATTGAGACGGATTTTAACACGGATACGTGGCGCTTTATAAATGTTTCCGAATACTAATACTCCGACGTTTCGCTGCACGGCCTGTCTGGAGAACACGAACGCTTAGCCACCGGAGCGACCGTGGACTCGCTGGGGTTGACGTTGCTAATGATATCGCCGAAGCGCCGTCCCCTCAGGTGGCGTGTTCAATATTTGATGCGCATCGAGCCGCATTTAACGTTCACCTTCTGCCGAGGCAGTCTGCGCCTTCCACCGCCCGACACAAGGCGAACATTACGGGACACGAGCGACGTCGTAGCCGAACCTCGCCGGGCCCGACTGCTCCCCCGAGACCGCCGACTTATTACGGCAGCGTCTTCCCGTCTTCCGCCCAATCGCGTCTACCGGTCAAATTTCGTAGCCGGACGACTTCGTGAAGTCTTCAAGTTGGGATATTCGTCCGTCGTCCCAGGCGATCTTTGAGAGGGGTGGACTTCGATGGTTTTACGACAGAATTTCACACTGCCGTACAAAGTGGGTCCGAGGAGGCATCATCGAAAAAGCAGCATAACAGAGAGGTAAGACGGCAACAGCGTAACAGCAATGTAACAGCAATGTAACAGCAATGTAACAGCAATGTAACAGCAATGTAACAGCAATGTAACAGCAATGTAACAGCAATGTAACAGCAATGTAACAGCAATGTAACAGCAATGTAACCACGTAATGTAACAAAATATCTCAGTCTTTCGTGACAACAGTTGTGGCATTTGGTGACGTTACAATTTATTTTTCTTTAAAAAACTAATATAAAGACGATTTAATAAAATATTAAAAAGTTGTTTCAAGTCTGAATACTCATTTAGATAAACTCAGCCGCTTCGGTTACGTTTCGATAATATATATTAATTTGTTTAAAGACCTGACGCAACTACACAGAAGCCACGTGTAAGAAAAGTGGGTGGGCAGGGATTGATCAATGCGCACTATCCAGCGAATAATAAACAAATTACAACCACTTCAGTAACGGTTTGCCCCAGAGAAACTTTCAAAGATCAACTATAAAGCTCCACAGATGTGCACCTCTCCAGACAGAACATCTCGCGTTAGTCAGTGTTCTTTTTCAGACGTCGTCGGCGAAGTAACACCTCATAGGGGTTTCAGGAGCACGTGACCCTTAGACCTTTGACATTTACCAGCGTTATGCCTTCGTTAGAATGGCGTACCCGCCCCAAGACTTTGTGAAATGAATGTCAAGTTATGAGGACGAAACGTTTATATCCCACGTCTTCAGTATTTACCATCTATTTTGTCGCAAAGTTTGGCCGATCGCTTGAGCAGACGACAATCAGCATTGGCACAATCGAGGAGCGTTCACTTGGTGGCCGGTTCGTTCTCAAAGCGCACGTATGCCAGGGCCTGGATTGTTTTAACCGTTCGTCGCTGCTTTTTATGTCGGTCCCAGACGAATGTTGGTTTTGCAATAACCTAATAACTTGCGTAAAAACGTCCGCGCACCATCCGCGCAGCATCAAAATTAAAATTGCACGAGTCTCGAGCAGATGTTTGCCCGGGAGAATTCATTTATATTATAAAAACAATTACGCGAAAGATTTGGTGATTGGCAAATCATGGCGGACTTTACCTACAGACACAATTACTGCACGAAATGTAGGCTTTCTCTTTAATTAAAGCGGTCACTAGCAAGTGTGTTCGCTAGTGATAAATGTCAGCATTAACTGATAACTAAAAGGTCACGGGGAGGTCATGGCCGAAATGCACAGTGCAACTGTCTGTTATTTCAAGATACTGCATTTCAGACACTAAACTCTTGAAATAACACTGAACTAACACGACGACATTGTAGTGTAGGAAGATACCAGATACTTCAGTTCAGAGAGTTTATTCATATCCTAATAATAATAAGAAGAACATTTATAAAGTGTCATAAGCCTACACAAAAACGTTCATTCGGAGGTGCTAAGAATACATGAAATAGAAAATAAAACCGTCTGAATTAATAATAGAAACACTGAATTAAATAATTAAAATAATGAAAGATAGAAAATGAAATTGGGAAACACTTGGCACAAATTGTAAAGTAACATTAAAAATGCACGAGTGTTTTTTATGTTGCGGCGTTAACATACATGCAATACACCTAATACTTGTCTTCAAATAGTAGTTGATTATAAACCTATAAATAACGCAATATCTAATTTGAAGCGGTAATATAAGAATGTTGAATACTAGGCTAAGGAAAATGTGTCTAAAGGTAAATCATGTATGGTTAGCAAAGTATTTTATCACGTTGGTTAAGAAGCATCTTACACGTTTGTACGATTGCATTAACACAACATTGTTACTACCTTCATGAACTAAACATGTGAAAGTACCATGCACTAACACAAGATTGATGAAAGCACCATGCACTAAAACAAGACTGATGAAACTACCATACACTAACACAAGATTGCCGAAAGCACCATGCACTAACACAATATTGGTGAAAGCACCATGCACTGACACAAGATTGCCGAAAGCACCATGCACTAACATAAAACTGATGAAAGCACCATGCACTAACACAAGATTGGTGAAAGCACCATGCATTAACACGAAACTGATGAAAGCACCATGCACTAAAACAAGACTGATAAAAGCACAATCCACTAACACAAGACTGATGAAAGCACCATGCACTGACACGAGACTGATGAAAGCACCATGCACTGACACAAGACTGATGAAAGCACCATGCACTGACACAAGACTGATGAAAGCACCATGCACTGACACAAGACTGATGAAAGCACCATGCACTGACACAAGACTGATGAAAGCACCATGCACTGACACGAGACTGATAAAAGCACCATGCACTGACACAAGACTGATAAAAGCACCATGCACTGACACAAGACTGAAAAAAGCATCATGCACTGACACAAGACTGATAAAAGCACCATGCACTGACACCAAACTGATAAAAGCACCATGCACTGGCACAAGACTGATAAAAGCACCATGCACTGACACAAGACTGAAAAAAGCACCATGCACTGACACAAGACTGATAAAAGCACCATGCACTGACACAAGACTGATGAAAGCACCATGCACTGACACAAAACTGATAAAAGCACCATGCACTGGCACAAGACTGATAAAAGCACCATGCACTGACACAAGACTGATGAAAGCACCATGCACTGACACAAACTGATAAAAGCACCATGCACGACACAAGACTGATAAAAGCACCATGCACTGGCACAAGACTGATAAAAGCACCATGCACTGACACAAGACTGATAAAAGCACCATGCACTGACACAAGACTGATAAAAGCACCATGCACGACACAAGACTGATGAAAGCACCATGCACTGACACAAAACTGATAAAAGCACCATGCACTGACACAAGACTGATAAAAGCACCATGCACTGACACAAGACTGATAAAAGCACCATGCACTGACACAAGACTGATAAAAGCACCATGCACTGACACAAGACTGATAAAAGCACCATGCACTGACACAACACTAATAAAAGCACCATGCACTGACACAATATCGATACAAACACGGTAGATCAATACAGCGATGACACAGACGCATCGGTGCAATTAAATAAACAGCTGTAGCGACAGATCCGTTTGATCTGTCGGATCAAATCCGGTGTCAAGTCTCGTCTCGCGTCAATCCTTCGTGTAGATCCGACGTCGCTGTTTGACTTGACACCATTCAGGCCACTCACTAGGCACTTTTTTCGAGTCTGCAACGTCTTTTGATTTACAGAGACTTGACAGAGCCGTAACAGTAATTTAATTAAGTAAATTGAATACCGTTTGATTTGGATTGCGTTAAATGGTATGTTACATTTTATTAACGAAGTTAATCTACCATAACTGAGGTAACATGTATTGGCCAAGTTGTTACTTGTGTTACATTTACTGACAGTTACGGTACGACAATTTCACTTATCCATTAAATACATTTACTGACAGTGATACTTATTGAAAGCTTACAATTAAAGAAATGTTACATTTAGTGGCAGTTACACTTTTTGGCAATATCACAGTTAAAGACGGTGTTACATTTACTGACAGTTACACTTACTGCCAAGCTTACAATTATAGACGGTGTTACGTTTGTTGAGATTACCCTTAATGGCATGATCACAATTTAAGAAAGTGTTACATTTACTCACACAGTTACACGTGTTGGCAATATTACATTTATTGACGCGATTACATTTACAGCTGGTGTTACATTTATGAATAATGTAACTTCTTATATAGCTCAGTATCCAATCCTAAAAATTGCTCAAAGCGCTTTACACTTTACTCCCTGTCAGAGCTGTTCAATTCTACACCATCTTGGCTTGGCACGCTCCAAAGAATGCGCTAAGACTATTCGTACATAAACATCCACCACTGTCTATACCCAGGTACTCATTCATATAGCCAAGTGAACCATAGAAGCAGTACACTTGTCTGGAGTTTTTTTGCAACGGACAAGGGATTTGGGATGTTGTCCGTTGCGTTTCATTGTGTACGCACCAGTGACTAATTTATGACCTGTTTTATTCAGCGAAATTACGGCAACGTAGATTTAGACGAGTGAATTCCACGATCGGTCGTTCCCCAAACGTTAGAGTCCCAGCACACTCCGGAATCGCGTACAAATATCACGCAATCGCGTCGATGACTTCCGGCGAACAACGCATAATCGCTAGCTTTGCCCGTAAATATCGTCCGCGCAACAATTGCGGATTACATCTATGGCTGCAGTGTATTGTTTTGATTATGGTTTACTATTGTTGTATTGCAACTGCGGAATCTAAAATCGCATTTACATGTTACGTGCCTGTGAGTACAGTGTAGATTGTTATTTACTCCTACGGCGAGATTTTGGCATGTGGCGTGCATCAGGATTCACTACAGATGCTCGTGTGTGTTGGCTGCGTGTTTACACAATACCCGAGTGTTTACGGAATGTTTTTTATATTGATTGATAGTACGAACAATGATTGCGTTTAATCGTATATTGATTACCTGTGTGTGCGGATTACCGCTTGGGTATTGTAGTCGCCCGGTCAGTATATATTATATATTCGCTCGTGGTATTTATAGTATGTCACCGAGAGAATGTCATAACTGGGAAGCATTGGAAATGGCATACTCGGTTGTGCAATATCAGTCGAGTGTCTAACGTGGTTAGGTTCACGTAACACACGTCGCATCTGTCACATGGCTGTTGTCACCAGACATTGTCTCAGCGCTGTGGTCACCAATCTAGTTATCAATCTGCCACCGGGCAGATGTCATTAAACAAGCTGTCAATCGTTCAGCTGTCAGTCATCTAGCGGTGTCATACAACTAGTCGTCGGTCATCTATCTGCCAGTCATACGTGTATCAGGTGTCAATCATTCGCGTCATTTAACAAGCTGTCAATCATACCATATCATTTAAGAAGCTGTCAATCATAACATGGCATTTAACTAACTGTCAATCATAACATGTCATTTAACTAGCTGTCAATCATAACATATCATTTAACTAGCTGTCAATCATAACATGTCATTTAACTAGCTGTCAATCATAACATGTCATTCAAGTTGCTGTCAGTCATCAACGCGTCATTTAACAGCTGCCAATCACTCATCCGCAACGTTTCGCGGATGCATAACTTCTTTGATCTAGCGATATGTTTATCGCCGATCTCTTTCATGTAGATGTCACTTGCGTACCTGTCAACCTTTTGACTGTCACCAATTTAAATGTCACCCATATGTCCGTCATCTGCATGGCTCTCGCTTCATTGTCGCCCATCTGTATATTCACCAAAACAGTATATATATATATATATATATATATATATATATATATATATATATATATATATATATATATATATATATATATATATATATATATATATATATATATATACATATACACTTTACATAATGCACAGTGGCTAATTAATGTCTACGAAACACTAAAGAAGAAATAGCACTTATGCAACGTTGATTATCAATTACCCATGAACGGAATTCGAGCGCTACTATTAATAGACGAGAAGTCACGCGACATTTGTCGACTGGTAATTGCCGATTATACAAAGACCAGTCCTTTACAGCCCAGCAGAGCGGTTACTCCCGAGGAGTATCCACGGCCGGAACTAAACCGCATATTTCGGATTGTATTTAGCGTATTACGAGATATAAATCGATCTGCCGGTGAGACATGCAGTTGCCTGTTGAATTGATGCAGTTTCTACTTTTTTTCTGTGGCAATAGTTACTGATGGCGTTTCAAGTTGATTCGCTGTAATAGAGTTGGTGGCGACGATTTCTCAAGTTCCTAATAGTCCAAATGGTCCTAGTGGTCCACAGAACGTGTCGGGATCACGAACACACAAGTGGAAGACGGGGAAAGAGGTCATAGACACTTTAGATAATAGTCGGAACAAAGGGACTTGTGCGGCTGAATCCCTCCATATTAAAGAACGAGGCTATTTATAAAACAGTTAGCCCTCCAGTATTTGGGGAAGCTTCGGTTCAGCCATCTAATATTAACGGTAACATCATCGGACAAGAAATAATCTAACGAGAGTGATGGAGGCAGAGCAATGGCGTGTGGTTAAAAGAGCCACAGGAAGATCCCTACATAGACACGGGACAGGGGGTGGCGGGCTAATGCCCCCTGAAATGTCGCTGGGGGCGAACATATGGTTCTGACCCCCAATAAAAACAAACGGGAGGACACGGGAGGACACGGGAGGACACGGGACGACACGGGGCGACACGGGACGACACGGGACGACACGGGACGACACGGGACGACACGGGACGACACGGGACGACACGGGACGGGACGACACGGGACGGGACGACACGGGACGGGACGACACGGGACGGGACGACACGGGACGGGACGACACGGGACGGGACGACACGGGACGACACGGGACGGGACGACACGGGACGACACGGGACGGGACACACGGGACGACACGGGACGACACGGGACGACACGGGACGACACGGGACGACACGGGACGACACGGGACGACACGGGACGACACGGGACGACACGGGACGACACGGGACGACACGGGACGACACGGGACGACACGGGACGACACACGACACACGACACACGACACACGACACACGACACACGACACACGACACACGACACACGACACACGACACACGACACACGACACACGACACACGACACGGGACGGGACGGGACGAGACGAGACGAGACGAGACGAGACGAGACGAGACGAGACGAGACGAGACGAGACGAGACGAGACGAGACGAGACGAGACGAGACGAGACGAGACGAGACGAGACGAGACGAGACGAGACGAGACGAGACAGCGGTGAAGTTCTGGCGCCGCGGCAGCGAACTTTTTTTTTTCTCAAACGGACCTCTTCCCCGTCTTCCAAAGTTATAACTCAAGACAGCGGAAGTGGAGTGGTGGTGAAGCTCCACTCATCAGTCCCACAATAATAACCTCGTTCCCGCGCTACTGGACATACGTACAAGGCACGGATGGGGAGAAAGCACGAAGACATCGCAAGAGAAACACATCACATATAGAGTAACGGTGATCCACGGCCGACTGAACGAGATGCCACGACACGACAGTGACCTCCGTCCACTGTGTCAACATGTCCGCCCGACGCCGCCGACACACGATGACCGCATCGTAACCCATCGCGCCGATGCGCATGCGCGCGAATATCGTCTATTATGGATTTTTAATACAAACACGTACCTCCGTCGGACGGCGATTGCGCTGCGACGTTCAGCCGACACATGCATATTTCATGAGCCGCCATTCGGGCCCGGCGCTCAGCGCTCGGACGAATTGAACACAATTATTAAAAAGTGCATTAATTATTGAAGACGGACTTCGGGTGTTGCGTTTCGCGCCGGGCCCCGTGAGCCATCGACAGAGCCGTGGCGGCAGCGGACAGGCGCGGACGTCACCGGGGCTAAGAGCGGCAAGTTCGGTAGGATCGTTCGCGGCGAAAAGTTACCATCACGCGGCGTGGACCGAAACGGTTTTGTCGGGGTTTCTGAGCGTGAATTCGGAGTCAACACTGAATAGCGGGAAAAGGTAGGAGGTAGACTTTGTGTTTAATTAATGGCGCGTATGTTTGTAAGCACATATACTTTCAAATCGCAACAAATGTGTGTGCATAAATAAACGGATAAGGCAAACACACAACGACAGATGGGCTGCCTAAAGCGCAGAACCGTTATCGCAATCCGACACAAAGCAATAGTTCCCGCCAAAATGTCTGTTGTGTTCATAAATCACTACCACACTCGGCATGAGCGTGTTACCCGACGCTACGGAATTAGCATGCTGGCGCTGCCAACATACACACACATACACGTGGGTGCCGTAGACCAAATAGCGAGTTCGTGTTCCGGCGTTTTCGTGTTTGCCTAACCTTTTCAGCGATGACATTACAACCATCTATCAGTCGCGCCCTCAGGCGGCCGGACAATTGACTAACATCTGACCACGGCTGGACGCCATCGATTTGTCAGACCAGCAAGGTGCGACGACCTCAGCACTGCGAGTTTGGCCCGTCAATAATATATACGCACTGTATCAACCGTTTGTTGCATGAATGTTTATCGCTGAAAATAGCCTGCGTAGATGCAACGGGAGATAACAGAGGTGTCGTCCATTGTTTATTGACTTCCGGTGAAACCATTCTTCTGACAGCTGTGATTGATAACGATACGTTGCTCCAGTCAATATAACACGTGACTACCGTTGCGTTAGTTGGGATCAGGCAGTTAGGCTATAGTTTCATTTTCACGTCACCTGTTGACCAATATACTCACACCGATGTCATTCGTCCTCACGCGCCAGGTGGCGCTGCTGCCGGTCGCGCCAGTACCAGGCAGCGATACCCCTGGCTGGTCCCTTTGCAATACTCTGAATATAAGCTCAGCCATGGGAATTGTACACGATGAGTGTGGACCGGTCATGTGATATAATTTTGGGTGATTTCAGCCACACGCAGCTCGTGTTATATTGAATATGTGTAAATATTTCAATACACAAAACCGTTCAGATACTTGTGCGATTGGGCGGATAGGTCGTTATACTGGCATTCCCAGAACCTGTTTATCCGTCTTCAAATTGGGGCGGATATTTGCGCTATTCTCGCGCGTGACGCAGTCGCGATTGGCGAAGTCAATAAACTAGTTCAATTCGGCTATATTATGCACTTCTCGTAGGGGATCTGCTTGAGCTAGTTTGCATAGCAAACAACTCTGGCTTGTAAGGGTGATGCCATTTGCATAGTGTATCCTATCTTATGCATAAGCAACAAGTGATAAATGTCTGACAGAAACTGCAAGCCCCGTGAAAGTCTACCGATGTGAAGTAACTTAAAAGCAGTTCTCAAAATGTTATTTACACGGATTGGTGTGTAGACCGTCTAGAGGTGACGTCACCACATAGGCCTATAAATACACAACGCAACTATTACAAAAGTTTCGATACATTTGAATAATCAAGCAATTTTAATACTAAGTTAAAACAGTAATAAAACACACTACAGCATATTATATATATATATATATATATATATATATATATATGACGTAAGCGATTTGGCCTACGTCACTGATTCGCGAAGTCTGAATCTGAATGGGATACGTCGTAAAGAAGCCAATAGTTGCGTGATTAACTCTTAAAGAGATACTCGGGTCAGTGAAAGGTTCACGGTATTTACTTACATATGTATATTATATTGGTTATGCATAGTAATTGTTCACAAAGATCGTTAATAAACAATTTATTGTGGTATAATTGTACCAAAAACATGCTATCCTGGATTCAGTGCGCTGCCATCTTGAGGCACAGAATCAGTGACGTAAGTCAAATCGTTTACGTCATTGGCGCATTGTTGGAAAAGGCAAAGCTTGGCGGAGGCCTCGCGCATAATTGTGATAGTGACGTAAGCAAACCACGTCGTACTGGATATATCAAGCAAGTAGAATACCCTTGGACAGATGTAGGATGCTGGAACGTACATGCGCCAGTGACGTAAGCGGTTTATGTCACTGGTTCTGAGCTTCAATGCGGCAGCGCCCTGAATCCAATATATAATTTTTTTTGCAGTTATACTATAATTAATTGTTAATTAAATATGTTTGTGCACAATTACTATGCACAACTAATATATTATACGTAAGTGAACCTCTCACTGACCGGAGTATCACTTTTATTAAAATGTCAAATTTGGTCAAATCTGTGGTCAGATGGCACAATATTTAGCCCACGCCTAACAAGTTTGCGAACCCCTGGTTTAAATTGAACAAGTAATATGGCGCACGCAAAACGGTGTAATGGGCCCGTTTGTGATGTTTGTGAAGTCAACGTCACATCACGTGACATATTCTTGATCTTTTCAATGTCTGTACTTTCATTCAGTGTGTTCCGATCACTGCAGTTTGGGTCGCCACAGAGGAAACATGGCGAGCATCGGTCCAGCTGTACGACAGCGCAACATAGT
>JAODUO010001118.1:65000-100000 GCA_025642075.2 Ridgeia piscesae | reverse complement strand
GCAGGCTGTTCCATCCTGCAGTAGGGGATGTTGTAGCTGTGTGTGTTGTTCTTTCTGTGGCTTGATCTGGTTTCTGTTGGCTGTGGTAGGTATTCAGAATCAATGGTGGCGAGGTGGTGGTGAAATTTGTAAAACATTTCAAGTCGAGCTTGTTGGAGTGTGGGCCAGGCAAGAGAGTCGATGATGGAGGTGGCGCAGGATGTCTGGTGGTGTCTATTTGTAACCCATCTTGCTGCACGGCGTTGGACTTTTTCTATTGTTTTTATGTTGTTTGCAGAGTGTGGGTCCCAGACAGTGGCCGAGTACTCCAGGATTGGGCGGACAAAGGCTTTATATGCTGTTTCTTTTGTTTTCTTGTTTCCGATTTTTAGGTTTCTTCTGAGGAAGCCGAGTATCTTGTTTGCTTTATTGGTGATGGTGTCTATGTGGAGTCCCCAATTCAGGTTGTCCTGTATGTTTACGCCAAGGTATTTAGCTGTGCTGACGTTTTGCAGGTTGTGTCCGTGTAGGTGGTATGACGGTACAATTTGTTCTTTCTTTCGGGTGACACTCAATGTGTAGCATTTCTGTAGATGGGAGCTCATGGACCACTGTTTCTCCCATGTGGTGAGGAAATCAAGATCATTTTGCAGCTTTTTCTGGTCCTCTTTATGTTTAATGGTGTTACTGCACAGGGTGTCATCAGCAAACAGTCGGATTTTTGATTCAATGTCTATGGGTAGATCATTGATGTACAGAAGGAAGAGACACGGGCCGACGACTGATCCCTGGGGGACTCCTGAGTCCACAGGTGTGAAGCTTGATCTCTCTCCCCCAACCTCTACAGCCTGCTGTCTGTTCTCGATTCCATAGCGACGCAGCCTGTGAACTAGAAGGGTATGGCTCACCTCGTCTCAGCCTCGGTCAGTGACTAGCAGGCTTAGTCTTAGACCTTACTAGGCCAGTAGACTAGGGCCCAGACAGCAGTCCCAGCAAAACTGCACATATGAGTCACTTATTTTGTGACTAAAGGCTAAAGCATATTTGGCTAAGGCGAATGTACAGCGAACCTTACACTAAGTTACAGTGACGGCACTGCTTGCTCTAGAACTAGTTAATTGTCTCATTAGTAAAAATTAGTGTTGACACAAAGTAGAACATACAATAAATTAACTGTTATTTTTGTTGTTGCAGATAGCTTTTCTGACCAAGAACAGTGACGACTGTTCTACAATGGCTCAAGCTGACGTCAACACAGCTCTGCTGAATATAGTGACCCAGTTTGTTGAACAGCATGACAGAGGAAACGCACCAACAGAAAAAGAATTGAAAATATTCACTGACATCCTACGTCGTTTCAATGGAAGAATGCACGTTCGAGACCTTCCCACACTTGACCTCGATCGACCGCTCAGTTGGATAAGGGAACATCCCGAACGATTCCATATTTTTGAGGATGACGCCGGACAGACTGTGATGGTTGGAGTAGTCAGCCGTGGAGTAAGGATTTGCCCCGATTACAATTCTGGTCGTAGACTGGTAGGTTGTAGCAAGTCTGACTGTCAGGCCTTCCACGTATGCAGGGACCATGCTGGGGGTTGGTGTCGCGCAAGGGAAGGATGTCGTCGCCAACACTCGTTCACCGACGATCACAACCGACGCCTTGTGGAGTGGTTCCGCTTGGACAGTTTCAGCTGTGAAGAGTTGTTCAGGATTCTGGCCATGTCCACGCTTCAGGTGTGTAGCGATTACAACAAAAAAGGATGTGGACTCATGGGCAGGTGTACGCGTGTACACGTCTGTCGGAACTATGTTGTGGGGACTTGCATGATTGCAAACTGTGACCGGGCGCATGACTACAACAGCGCTCACTCACAGCGGCTGCTGCACATGTACCGACTTAGCGCACTCAACGCTGACTACATACGGCGCCATCTGTTGTTCTACAGGGTGAAACCTCAGCACACACTGGCTCCGGTTAGAACTCGTGCTCTTCATGCGTTATTTGCACCCGTTAAAGGTCTTGATGAAGAATGATGATGATCCTGACATTAGATGAGTTATCAGTATTACGTCGCAGACAGCGAAAGGTTGTTGGTGCCACAACTCAACTTTTTGGTAATATCAACAGACCGGTGTTACCATCACGTCGTGTTGAAGAAGCTTATCCTGTCCAAGAATACTGCAGATAAGAAAACTTCATCATCAGCTGACCCCGACGAACAAGCATCTCCTGCAAGTGCTGTTGGCAGCTCATCCATGCCACGGCTATCATCAAGGAAAGAAGCAAAACCCAGGACAAAAGTCACAAGGACACTGCAAAGTCTAAAACTGGATGAAGAAAGCACCAGAGAGGAACACGAGAGTAAGAAGACCGCAGCGGTGCATATTCACCCGATAGCCGCAGAGAAGGTGTATATATGTGAAAAGAACATTGAAGATGAGTGTCCACTTCGGAGTAAATGTCCCAGTCACCATTACCCGCAACCGTTCTTGTGGCAGGTGAATGCCTTTGACAAGTGGGTCACCTTGGAAGACGTCAATGACATCATAGAGAACAGTTTCTGCGACCCAGGAAAAGATGAGGTTCTTGTCGAGGTTAGAGACACTGGTGTTTTTATGATAAAATAAAACATTGTGTAGATATATAAATGTGAGTTATTGCATGTGTAACATTTGGCAAAGAAGTTTAGTTTACCGTAATTATAGGGTTGTCCATAAAATGCATTGACATGGAGTTATATGGAAAATGTGTAGACAACTAGACCCCCAGGACACATTTTGTAACACTGGCTTGTCCACTCACATAAATTTTCAGTAATTTTGACTAAGTTCTCTGTGAAGTATACCTATTTCAATGTATATTAATTTATTATATTTATTGTTTGGCAATATTAGGCATTTATGCTAATGATGTAAACAAATGTCATAGCTGTATATAGAATAGTTGTCTATGCATGTAATCTGAACAAATTCCAAAATAGTCTAGCTTTTGAGCAAGCTTTTAACATACGAAAAGGCCGCTTTATAAATTTGGTACGTAATAATAATGCTTCTTATGCTTGTAGTTGCCAGATATCGCCGATGGGGTATTTGATACAGAGCTGTACGGCAACATTAAATTCGCCGAGATGAGCATGTACGTCAGTCTCTTGGACTTGGATCTGGCCATGCGGCGCTTGACCACCAAGTCTTACGTCTCTACAGAGGTGGACAGCTGCTACTTGGCAGCAGTGGCTATGGCTCGTCACCTGATGACACTCGTAGGAGCTGCAAGACGAAATGGGTGTGGTACTGGGAGTCTCCTGATGGCACTTGGAACAGATATAAGGTACGACAAAACAGGCACATCTGTAGGCAATGTCTAAGAAACGCATTTCACATAGTGCATTTATATTTATATCTACACAGGTCCAGATAAGCTTGTTTGATAATGAATCAAGGGTGCCAGCTCCTGGGTTTAAATTTAATATTACTTTCTCATGACCTCAACATGCATGTTGAAGGTTTACCGCCTGTTGACTTGTGTCTAGTTATTTTATTAAGATTGGAATAAGGTTCGCAATTTGAAAGATTCCACCTGCAACATGTTCAAATGGTAAACGAAACATCCAGTTTTAGAATAAAGTTGATTGGCAATAATGCCAAGGTGGGTAGAGTTAACTGCAATAACCTTTGATGTTTAACTTTCCCATGTTCTAGACAATAGGCTTCCCATTACGAATGATGCTCGGCCCATTCTGGGCAGACGGGCTGGCACCTTCCCTTTGAATAGATGTAGAATAATCTCCTTAGGTCACTGGTGCTGGCCGTATGGCTGTGCTGGCTGGTTGCTATATAGGAGGCCATTTCAGGCCAAAATGTTGGAAATGAGTACCTACATGTGAGGTAAATTATATAGATCTAATGAAATTTGGGTTGTTTTTGAAATAGCATTTTTCTAGTCTGTCACTAAATTGCTGAGGGCGAAACCAGTGCTACTACAATAACCTACATCTTGTCACTCTTGAGCCACTAATAGTATCATAGATTGTGATAGTCGTTGATAGTCATAGTAGAATTTGTACCACAAGGACTATGGTATATACCCTGGGGGTAGTAAATAATTAGGCCATAAAAATACTAAATTAAAGTATATACATATTATAAACACAGTGACATTTTATTCTAATAAAAGTACAGTGTATGCTCAAATAAAAGGACGGGGTTAAAAAAACACCTTTTGTGATCCCACACATCTTCGCATACTCCTGGCTGGTCCATCTACAAAACTCTGAATTGAAGCTCAGTCAATGAAATTGCCCACCAGAAGTGTGGTTGGCCTCCAGTCGTGATAATCTGTGGTGATTTCAGCCATATGCTCTGTGTGTTACATGCAGTGTCTGGGATGTAGAAGCAAATATTCGAGTAAACAAAACATTCAGCTGCTTGTGTGGTTGGGCCATTATATTGGGATTCTGAGAAATTGTTTATCTCTCTCCAAATTGGGGTGGGGTATTTGCACTTTTCTTATGGCTGATGTACAACTGTAATTGCGACTGGGGAAGTGTATTGCTCGTTCGACTAAAAATTCTGGACTTCAAATAGGGGTTCAGCCATGGTTAGTTTTGCATGGCAAACTGCCCTGGCCTGCTTCATAACCCAACTGCAACCTGTGGATTCTTAAAAGTTTATCACCTATGGATTCGTAAAGTTCCTGAAAGTTATTCTACATGACTGTCGACCTCCAGTCGGGCCCATTTTTCTCAAATCATGACTATTTGGGCAATTTCACAGTAAGCTAAGCCGCCAGCATTGCTTTGACATAAATTTACTCTTCCATAAATGCTGGGGAGTTGCCGAGTTGTTGGTTTTAGCAGTTTAAAGCACGGAAATTTCAGGGCAGTTTGAGTTTTTTGCCCTGACAACTGTTCTCGCTACGACATGAAATGTCCTAATTTTCGACGGAATTTGGTGCCTTGATTTTATAAAATCCCTGATATAAAGTGATACTATTCTGCTTGGTCATTTTTGAAATAACTTACCCCTTGCTAAGAAGGCTTGTGTATCCCATAAACCATATAGCATCCAATATTGGTGTACATCAATACAAAATTATTTGATGTACACACATCGGCAATCATTGGGGTCGTTTTTTTCTGTCCAAAATTTCCACTTCAACACACTGACATGTACATTATACAGGTCAAGGGAAAAATAGCAAACCTTATGTATAATCATATGTAAATATTGGGTATATGCTGTAGTTTCAAATCTGAGTAATCAAGTGACACAAATATCGGCCTCTGGGAGACACCAGTGGCCTTGGTTAGTTTGAAATTGCCAATTTCTCCTCAGATTACATTGAAGTGAAAGTTTGAAAATGTTATTTTAATATGTGGACAAGGATAGCTGGACCCCTAACTAAGACCACCAACTTTACAAGGTTGATGGTCGTGCAGTCCGCCATGTTTCCATCCTCCCTGATTAGTCAGTGCCACACAGCAGTACCCCTGGCTGGCCCCTTTGCAAAACTCAAGAATTTAAGCTAAGACAGTGAAATCATCCACGAGACGTGTGTTTGGCCTCTGGTCATGTGATAATGTAGGGTAAGTTCAGCCCCCCATTGCTTGTGTTACAGGCAGTGTACAGGATGTAGCAAGCAAATATTTGAATACACAAAACTGTTCAGCTGCGCGTGTGATTGGGTGAACCGGTCATTATGATTGAGATTCACAGAAATTTTTTATCTGTCTTCAAATTAGGGCAGATATTTGCTGTTCTCTTGGCTGGAGCAGTTGCAACTGGCAAAGTCAACTGCCAGTTCAACTCAGCCACCTTCCACATTCCGTGTACGCGATCAGCCAGGGATAGTTTTGCATGGCAAAGAGCCCTGGTTTGCGAGGATGGCATTCACATTTGTTGTCATTGCAAATGTTTTGTTTTATTAAGTCAGTGCAGTTATTAAGTCAGGGCAGAAGATTAGTGCATTTTCCAATTAATGGCAGAATATATCTATTGCAGGACCAAGAGCAGCTGGAAGAAAACTACATTTCTGGAAGAGGAAAATGCCAGTTTCAGATGGATGGAGTGACTGTGATTGTGGATCAAGGGCGCCTGGTCCAGGAGAACACCCGAACTAGACAGAAAAGTAACATCAGAAGAAGGCCCGAGTTCTGTGGCACTGACCACAAGAAAGACTACCGGGTAGTTAAAGTTGGTCATTTGATATGAGTTATTCCCCTCATCATCTCCAGCCAGAAGAAAATACATTACAGATGTATGTAGATGTGATTGATTTTTAAATCTTGCTTTATTTATGAGTTTGTCACATTTATATGTGGCAGTAATCATAATTATGTGTGTTAACATTATTTTATGACAGTATTAAAATATTTATTCCTGTAACTAGTAAGTTTCGTACATTTAACCAGTGTTGTTATCCTTGGTTTAATTATGCAGAAGACATAATGTACAGGCCATGGTATGGCTGTATTGGAAAATCCAGGATTTATTTATTTTTTGTGTCAGATTTATGTATTCAGCAACATTATGAAAGTGGTCTGGTAATCTATGTAAATCTAGATAATTTGCCATGATTAGAACTTTACCCATGTAGAACAGGTTTGACCAGCTATAAAGTTTGCTGTTTCATAAGGTTGAGAACAGTTTAATGCAGATGTGAATATTGTGGCTTATGCAAATATACTCAGAAATACAGTTGTCGCTATACCTGGTACTTATGATATGACAGAGATGGATATAACATTTTCTGATAGCTTTTTGTTTTTCAGTGCTTATATTAAGAGGTTTGATTTGTGTTAAAATCTATTTTAGCGTATCCTACTAATAACAATGTTATTGCGGTGCTGTTAATGGGATGGTCCCAATTATACTGATACGTGTATGCTATATGTCTTCTTAATACTTCTATTCATTCGCATGGAATTTTGCATCGACTTTGTGCTCTGTGCTGTTTTTGGCAATGGTTTGTTGATATTTGTAAAATGGGTATTAGCATCAATTTGCGTCAATAATATTTCTTTTGCTACATGTTGCAATTGTAGCAATTTCTTTCCTCCGAGATACAGTTACAAGCAATCCACCCTCCCACATAATGTTTGATGTATTTGGGGAACTTTGTTAACTTACATGTCATCACCCCTCACTTGTCAGACACAGTCAGGTAGTCACAGGTGACAGGTGTGGCACAGGTGTTGTTTCAGTTGTTTGTCTCTGATGTAATCCTTTTGTTCACCAATGGTTTCTATGGTAACTGGTCACCTCGGTAGCATTACCACATCCTAGGGGAACTCCTTGGATGCACCAGCCAAATCCTTGGATCCATTAGCAAAATATTGTTGACTCGTTGACAGCATTTTGGTCGCCTCGGCAGAACAAGATTGGTTGCCTCGGCAGAACAAGATTGGTCGCCTCGGCAGAACAAGATTGGTTGCCTCAGCAGAACAAGATTGGTCGCCTCGGCAGAACAAGATTGGTTGCCTCGGCAGAACAAGATTGGTTGCCTCGGCAGAACAAGATTGGTCGCCTCGGCAGAACAAGATTGGTCGCCTCGGCAGAACAAGATTGGTCGCCTCGGCAGAACAAGATTGGTCGCCTCGGCAGAACAAGATTGGTCGCCTCGGCAGAACAAGATTGGTCGCCTCGGCAGAACAAGATTGGTCGCCTCGGCAGAACAAGATTGGTCGCCTCGGCAGAACAAGATTGGTTGCCTCGGCAGAACAAGATTGGTTGCCTCGGCAGAACAAGATTGGTTGCCTCGGCAGAACAAGATTGGTTGCCTCGGCATAACAAGATTGGTTGCCTCGGCAGAACAAGATTGGTTGCCTCAGCAGAACAAGATTGGTTGCCTCAGCAGAACAAGATTGGTTGCCTCAGCAGAACAAGATTGGTTGCCTCAGCAGAACAAGATTGGTTGCCTCAGCAGAACAAGATTGGTTGCCTCAGCAGAACAAGATTGGTTGCCTCGGCAGAACAAGATTGGTTGCCTCGGCAAGGGTACCGCTTTGGCGGCAGTACTTGTGGATGCCTTGACGTATAGCATTGGTTGCATTTGGCGAAATATGTCTTCTACTGTCTTCCGCATTTCAGGATGTTGTTTATACCAAAACAATTAAATGTATGACAAATTAGTTTTGCACTCCTTTTTCTTCTGTTACAGTAATGTTCTTCTCCAACTGAGATGGTGACTAATTTTAAAGGGGGGCTGAAATGTTTGAACAACCATTGCCCAAACTTTAAAAAATACATAAAGACATACCATTCAGATATATGTGATCATGTTTTGATGAGCATGGAGCTATGGTGTATATTTTAGATGTTTTTTCAAACTTGGTATCATTGATCACTAAAGCTGTAATTTGTTTGAGTAGCTACTGTTTAGTTAATTTTTTTTAACATTTTGAAACATGTATTTACTGGGCTGTGTTTTAACAGGATGCAGTTGGTTCCACAAATGTACTTGGAATTCGCCAATGTCGTTTTTTTACAGGGAGGTCTGCTGTGTTAGAGGTAGGAAAATCATTGAACATCAGAGGGTATACAATATAACAATACAACTTTACCCATCCCTAAATGGCAATTACGTTGTTGTTTGGATACATGGGCATTGTGTATAAAATGTGTAAAAATACACACAAGGTATATTTGAACTGAAGAGTATAAAATATTATAAAATATAGCATCAGTAACAGCATGAACATCAGTGGTATTGCAGTTAGCTCAGCCTGACTTGGTGATATTACCAATATAGTTTGTGAAACAAAGTGGTTTGTTTACATCTGAACAAATTCCAGGTTGTCAACTTTGAAATGGCAAACAAAGTTTATATGTGCTTACTTAAAAAAATAAACACAATATGTTTTCCACATATTGATTATAGTCTTAAAACATGATATTGTTTACTAAATAAAAACGAGGAACATAGTATGACCTTTTAAATGTGGCATTTTGAGATCTGCTTGTGTCATTGTGTGCCTCCTCGGATATTTGACCTAGATTAAAAAAAATATTGCTAGCATCAGATTTGCTCTAGGGCCTTTATTATTCAATTCTCGCAATTGCACATAAAAGTACCTATACAGTTGTGTCTAAAGTATTCTGTAACTTAAAAATATGTTGACCATTTCTTGATTGACACTACGACGTTTTGAAAATGTATTAAAAAAATATTTTGTTTTAACAAGATTGCCACCTAGAGATTCAACTCTGGATGGCAGGTGGACTAGGAAGCCATTTGGCTTATCGAGAGTCCAACCTTGTTGTTGCGGTGTATGCTTGGCTTTTTACTGCTACAAGTTGGGATTATTTAAAAGAACATTAAACTCTATACACTGGTATATAATTTGTTATATGTTACACATTTTAGCAGTTTCATCTGTAATAAACAGACTAGACTATCTATCGTCACAAAACACTTATTGTTTACATCCCCTGATTGCTTCTGAGCTGGTCCCTGTCAGTGTCACATCGTTGTCATGGTTACATGGTTACATGGCGGTAAATCCAAATTTGCACCAACTCACCTCGAGTTCAATATCAGAATCGACATCGTCAAGCTCGCTTGCATATTTGTGAATTTAACGCACTGCGTTTTAAATGTCCAAAAACAAAAACTATTGCAGTTAAATTTTCGAAAACGTAAATATTTTTGAGAACGGAAGTATACAAAATAGCCACAATTTAATTTTATATGTCTAGATAGGTGTCACATTTATTGCATCGTTTAATCACTAGATGAAACCACGTAAACCGAATTCAAACGCTTTGCTGTATTTGCTGACCGGCTATGGCTGACCTGATGAGATTCGAACTGACCGTCAATGCCCGACTTGAGTGCTAATGGGTTAATATATAACGCAGTATCTAATCATTATTTCAGAACTGCTCAAAGCATTTTACACTTTACTCCCTGGCAAACCTGCTCAATCAAACACCATATTGGCTTTTCTGAGTAGCATTCAGCCACAGAGCAAGTATATGCACAATTTTGTTTACACAAATATCCACTACTGTTTTTTAGCCAGGTACTTATTCTTACGGCTGAATGAACTGGAGCAATGTAGGGTTTGACATGAAGGGACAGGATTCAAACCCAGGCTCTCAAGACAAAATTTGATGCTCTACTGGTGTTTGCTGAACTATTGTGCTCCACATAGGGCACAGTGGCTCAGGGGTAGAACTTCGGACTCTCGGCTAAGAGGACCTGGTTCGAATCCTGTGCTGTGGTGTGAAAACCTTGGGCAAGTTTTATTCACTCTACATTGCTCCATTTCAGTCAGCTGTATAAATGAGTACCTGACTATAGACAGCGGTGGATATATGTATGAGCAGCCTTCATGCATTAATTGTAGCATATGGCTGGATGCTTCCCAGAGAAGTTGAGACAGTGTTTGATTAAACAGGTCTGTCAGGGAAGAAAAGTGTAAAGCGTTTTGAATGGTCCTGAGGATTGGATACTGCGCTATATAAGAACTTATCTTTACCATTATACATTCTTGCAAGCCAATTAAGGCTGTTTGTAATGCCACTATGGCAAACTAGCCCTGGCTGATCCATTATGCAACATGTGGAAGTTAGCTGAGTCGAACTGGCAGCAGACTTCACCAGTCACGACTGCATCAGCTGTGAGAACAAACACCCACACTAGTTTGAAGATGGATAGACAGTTTCTGGGAATCTCAGTATAATGATCCGTTTGCCCAATCACATAAGTTGTCGGAATTTGAATATTTGTTTTTACAACACAAACATAGCATGCGATTTAACATGAGCAGTGTGTGGTTGAAATCATCCAAATATCACATGACTGGAGGCCAACCACACTCTTGGCTGGTACTGATGTAATCAGCAGTAGTGATCCCTGGTGCGTGAGGATGCCATTACCTCAACTGGTTAATTCCTGATGTAATAGGATGTGGGCTAATGTGCAAATGATTCAGTGAACCTTCATACATTGCATGGGATATATGTCGGGTTAGTGTACATTATAAAACCGACAATTAATTAATGTTCTATCAACCTGTGAGGATAAATGACTTAACATGTTTTTTGGTCAGCCATCTACTCGATTCATGATATTGATCTCTATGGATCGACGAAGATGTAGATGAGTCTATTATTAATTTGATAACTTTGGGGCTTTGTAAATGCATCTCCTCCTATGCAGGCACTCGGATCCACTCAGTTGCCTCTTTTGTATGTTTAATTCCAAGCTTAGAATATCAGTTGGCCTCTAATTTACAAATTTAGTTTCGAAAAAATACACCCATCATTATTTTTAGTTATTAACTTGCATGTATTTGATATGCATGCCCTGCTTTCTAGAGGGCTTTTCTCCTACAGGCGAGAATTAATTAAAGTGGTGGGCCAATTCTCCAAATGGCTTCACTGCGACATCCATGTGTGATAAGAGATCACAAGGCCTTGTGGATGTATTGTATATGTAGTGGTTAGTGCATCTGCCTGGCCCACCGGTGGTCCAGGTTCAACATCTGGACGTGCAATTAATTAAGCATGTTATATATTTGTTGGAACAATCTGGTTCCCAACAATGGGGACTGTGTATATCCCTGGACTAATTCATGCAATGAGACCTTATAAGGTCGTAATATATATATATATGTATATATATATATATATATATATATTATATATATATTATAATAGTCAGTTATATAATAGAACCCTAGCTGCCAAATGATGGAAACTATAGCAATTATAGATCAATGATGCACCCTTGTGCTTGGTCTATTAAATTAATTGCATATGTTCCTTTGGTGGACCAATTAAGCTACAGAACCGCAACTGCATGATCTTCCAAGGATATAAATGGACAACAAGCCCCTGCCCTGCTAACTGACAATGTGTGACATGTATTTTAGGGGTGAAGCAATTCTGGATGATTTTTTATGGCAAGTAATTTTGTTCGTAATTTTGTTCAATCAGTGCAGTGCATGTTATATGTATTTCTGCGAAATAATTTTTTTAGTGCATGTATATGGTAATCAAACAAAAACCTGATAACGGGACATCATTCTGACACAAATGCCCATGGTGCCCCGCGATTTGCCCCACGCCTTCGGGGTAATCGAGTACATATCCCCCCAGTGTCAGTCATTGACCCAACTCACAGACAAGGATTTGTTATTTCAGGAAGTAACCGAAGAAGTATCAAATAAAGAAATCTAATTCATGCATAGTTACCACAATAAACGTATTTCATTATCACACCATATCATTTAAAATTCTGATTGTTTATATGCCAGTAAATAGTTCGAAACAAAAAGACCTATTTTATCGTGAAGACATCCACGCAGACATTGAATGCTGCCATCTACTGGATGTTTGCACAACTACGTCGAAAACCTAAAACGGCCAAGTAGTCCGTTAGAAATTTTAAATATAAACATATTGCCTTGTGTTCCGTTATGGATAAATGAGAATGTTTATTTTGTCACATATGCCATAACTTTATTAAATTGATGAATTGTTGTTCGTTAATGAATTGCAAAAGTAGCTTGCCATCAGTAAGATCAGCGGTCCACGACCTCTAGACTCGGGCCCGCCAATATTACTACGCTTACTGCAGCTGGTTCGTGCGCATATACTTGTCATGACGAGTCTAATGCTCGATGGAGGGAATCGCGCCAGCTGACAACTGAAATGGCAAAGTCAATAATATATAAATTAACTTAGTTAGCTTAGTTATAAGTGTAGATGTGTAAATTTAATGCACTATCTTTCAATAATGATATGGCCATACTTTTTATAGTATGATTGTAACACAGGCATACACTAGCTGTGGCCTGTGCTGTCTGATTTGCGACCTAACGGTGTAA
This sequence comes from Ridgeia piscesae, assembly GCA_025642075.2. Lineage (NCBI taxonomy): Eukaryota > Metazoa > Annelida > Polychaeta > Sabellida > Siboglinidae > Ridgeia > Ridgeia piscesae. The sequence goes on along the minus strand of JAODUO010001118.1, from coordinate 87,182 downwards.
TAAATGGTTTCTGGCCTGCCCATTTGATTTGCCATGCATATCTGTTGAGCTCAACGGCGATCTTTGTTAACTGTATTGGAAGATGCATAACACTGTGCACCATATATTAGCGAACTATATTAATATCTTATTCGCATACAACAACTCCAAGATGCAGTTTGTTGATTACCGGCCGTACCGACTAAGTTCGTTATAACGAATGATGTACATGGCATATGTTGACGCAGCCACGCAGGTAGCTAGTTATATGAGTTCGTGTTAACTTAACATATATGCACACGTACGCGCATAATATGCTTACGTCACTGGTACATATAGATAAATACACACGCACAATTCATTAGACAAAATTTATTTATCTATCCGCGATCGTTTGTGTATTGCATGGTTGTGTATTGTAATTTATTTGTTTTCCAATGGAATATTCAACGATAACATCGATTCAATAATGAAACGCGGCATAATACATTTAATTGTTAAAGGCATTACGAATGAATGTAGACACTGTGTATTCGTTATTAACAACTACCGTGTTATAATAACAACAAAACTTGACAAGAGAATATACAACGCCTTGAAAGTAGAGTACGGTTCTTCATGAAATTAAATACCGTTGACACATTTATATCCAATCGCATGCACGAAAACCCGTCCCGCGGTCACCGTAAGAAAGATGGCGCGCATTGGTTGTGGGAATTCCGTATGAGGAGACAATTCTCACATGTCGTTAACATATTTCTTGACATTTTATTTGCAGAAATGTTTTCCGTATCGCACTAGCTACATGTTTTAGACATTATAGAGAGAAATTGGGTACGGTTGCGCGGTTTTTCTTGCATTGGTGTGTATCCAAAAGGGGTGCCCCCAAACCCAATGAAACCGAGGCAAGCCGTCGATGACAGGTTTGTTACACTAGGGCGGTTGTACACGTTATGTTTTGGCGCATTGAGTCGCTTATTAACTATGTGTAGGCGATCAATTTGACCAGGTTTGTATTTGATCTGTAATTTGAATGATTTTATGGACGAGAAGCTCACAGCCACGTGATTACTGTTGTTTGTCTAAAGTTTTATGGGCCGGCGATTGGTTCCCTATCAGTATCACTTCCCAACTCGGCGGCGGGCGTATGACAAGTTCACGGTTAATGCGTTTGTTCACGTCCCATCCGTTTAAACATAAAGAAAGATTACATTATGCAATCGTTATAAGCTAAATATATCGTTATTCCGTGCCAAATAACTTCTAAACAATAGTTAACTGTGTCGTAGCTTTTACAAGATGAAGGTGGCGCATTCACTGTTGTTAAGCCAGCTTGTGACGTCTTGACTATTCGTTTATTTTCTAGACTATGGGTCGCTACCGTTGATACGAATATGACATGGTATACTCTGTTGATTTTATGCAAAGATGCAGAACATATACACAAGAAACGTATGCTATCCACATTATTGTGTACAGTATAACCAAATGTAAAAAAATATCAGGACATTAATTGATTGAAAGAGTCACGGTTATGTGCATCTTTTGTACTACCCTCAAAGAATGTGTACGATTAAGCACAACTGCCTGGCACGCTGGCTGTCTGAGTTCGAAACCCGGACTGGGCAGGCATGATATTTTGTGTAAAAACCTGGTGACTGAGCATCCTGCATGAGTTGGACATCATATCCAAGTCATGAGTTAAAATTGGTCCAGTCTTAGTTGAGATGTAAAAGAACCACTGAGGATGACAAGAACCATGGCAGTGACCAACCTCAGTGCCGACATAGAAAGGTCGGTTTGGTGATTATGTTCAAAAACAGGCTGACAAATTCAATGAGACCTCATAAAACTGTTGTAACCACAATAACTAGAGCGTTGCTAGGCACTGGGAGATCAACAATTAACAAAACTTAGCTGTGAATAAGATGTAGTTGGAGCTTGCGCATTTACAATGGCAGAAACAAATAAACTGCTCCTAAATTAAAGACCTTCCTTGGAAACGTACTTATCAGATATAAATGGCAATGCAAATTGCAAAAGCACCAGATATCTGAATGTTACCTTGAATCTTTATCATTACACAAGGGTTGGTCTGCTGATGAAAGATAGAAAAAGGAGAGTAAATTACCGCTCGCCTTGTCAGGCCAGTTCTTCCATCCTTACACAGTATGTTAAACTGATGATAATTTACCTTTCAGAAGATTTACATTTTGATGAACATTTCAGTGTAGACCTTGGGGTCGCGTGACAGCGGTCGACATGTCGACCGGGCGTAGGTCGAGGAAGGCCAAATCGGCGGCCTCAGACATGTTCAAGAGGTTTGCCCGGGGTGAAGACCTGCTTGTGGAAAGTGCAAGCAAATATTCATACAGCGTTGGGCAGAAGCAGGTTTGTATGGCACAGTGTGAATAACAGTCACTGATTTAAGTGCAATATTTATTTAAAAAAAACTAAAACCCAGATTCAATCAGTTATTCTGAGACAAAAAACAGTGTGTTTTGATTAGTTCATACTACTATGTTAAGTGGATGACGTACATAAAAAACTAAGTAAAAGTTGATTGTAGCACATCTGCAAAATGTTGCAACTGATATGAGAAGCAATCAGATATATGTGTATCATTTTGTTTGTTATAACACAAAAACATTATTTAACATATATATCATAACAATGGCAAATATTCTGAGAAAACATTTTCAGTGTTGACCAGTGTGTAAATGTATAGGGCTGTACAGGGATGGGCATTTTTTTTCTCTAAAAATAGCAATTACACAGAATTATGCAGTCAGTACAGGAAATGTATTGTGAAAACACTTGTTTTTGCAGGTAAAGGAGCAGCCGGTAAGAAAGAAGCCACAGTCAACCCCGGGCACACCAGAAAGGAACGCGTTGTCAACAACAGACAAAGTTGTTCCCAAATGTGATCTGTCAACGAAGAGTAAGCCTCAGTCTGATGACACTGGAAAAAAAGACGTGTCAACAACGAGACTAAAGAAACCATCCAAAACCATGCTGAAATTGAAAGTTATTCCACAAGTGGCTTCCATTGACACAGACATGCAATTGCCTTTGAAGGTGTCAACTGGCAAGAGCAGGGGCGTAGGGAAAGTGTTGAGTAATGACAGACGTATTGTGGTCATTCAGAAGCATAAAACGTTGCCTGAAGTGGCCACACAGTCGTCAGCTCAGAGATGTGATGATAGTGAAGGCGTAGCTCACAAAGACAGTTCCACTGCCGAGGAGCAGTGCAAAGCAGAAGTAGATCCTCCAAGGAGAGACAACATGAGAACAAAATGTAGTACTACCACGGAGAAAGTAATGTCACCATTGACCCCAAAGAAGCACACAGAAGACAATCTTTGGAGTCACAATAAGAATTTTAGCCTTTCACCCCGTGTCAAGGTTGTCTCACCTTTGCCAACGTCAGAGTGCCCTGCTGAAGGGGTGTACTCGGTTTCAGTACTGACGAACTTAGCTCAAACTGAAGCTAAAGTGGACATAAAGAAAGAGCCGATATCCCCCAACACAGGCAATCAGACAGTCGTGTCAACTTCTCAGCAGAGAGAAAGACACAGTTCACCCGTTGCTGCTATTTCAAAATGTGCTTCACCTATTCAAAGAATATCTGCAAGAGGCGCAGCAAAAAAATCACATGCAAATCCCACCTCAGACATTAAATGTTTTCCCTCTGAGAAAACTCACAGGGTGGTCGTCAAAGAAAGTGCATCAAAATGTGATGGCGATTCTTTCACAAAAATCAAACTTGTCAAAGTAAAACCTCATGCTTGCTCAAAGCACATCCCCATTTCGCCATTGCCTTATCCTTCGGAGAGTATCTCGCAGGAGAAGTTCTTCCACATCTTTGGCCTGGTGAAGAAGTCAGTGCTCGCGAAGGACGTCAGTATCACAAACAAGTTACATCGCGAGGCTGGCGGGAAGCTGCGTCGTAACATCAAGCTGTGCATGAAGCCCGAGATGGTGTATAGACGGCTTGAGTTGGCACGTGGTTGCATCATTCAGGGGATGCACGAGAAGATTGAGGCACTCAGTGAGTGGAAGTCTAAACCTCGAGGGCTGCAAGACACCACCAGGGTGTTCATGTACGACGAACGGCGCAAGCGCCACGAGATTCTCGCAGACAACAAGATGGCACTGCTCGCTGCTATCCCCGCTGCACACAAGAGCAAGCCGTTGATGAAGGCAGGCAGTGGTAGATCGTCCCCTGTCACTGACGTGGCACTGGTGAAAGACTTAAAAGACACATCAGTTGTGAAGTCGGCACGAAAGCTGTGTTTCGACGGTCTTCTTGAGAGTCCTACGCGTGGGCCGATGCAGTATTTGAAGCCGAAGGCGAAGAAACGGAAACATTTGGCATTTGACGGCAGCAATGATGCAGCAAAGACACGACGTGCAGAATCACCCAGCTGTCACGTCTCCTCAGAGAACCTCTCTAAGAAGGTGATGGAAAGTCAAAAGAAAGATAAGGAAGCTGCTAAACCGGTGGACACAGCGACGTCACCGGTTCCTTCGAGGCGTAGTGCTCGGCAGCAAGGAGGTAAGCGGAAGATGTGGTGTCACCTGCTGCGGGCGGCACCTGACGAGTACATAGTGGACCAGCAGTGGGAGACAGAACAGCAGAAGAAAGAGGAGAAGCGGAGAGCAAAGGTGTGGAGAAATACCGGGGAGGGAAGCGCGGAGACGTCACAGGAAAACAGCAGCAACGAGGATGACGTGTCCAGTAGTAGACACTCGACAACAAGTGACCTTCCCGTCGAAAGCGACGTGGCACAAAGAAGTGAGACACCAACTGAAGACAGTGCTGTGTCGTCTCCGCTGGCAAAGAAGATCAAGATTGAAACTGACGAAGTGGCATTGATCGATGAATCCTCTATAAAGGTCGAGCCGACTGACATTGTAAAACATAAAAAGAAGAAGAAGAAGAAAAAGAAGCCAGCATGTGTTGATGATGACATGTCAGTCCCGGAGAACGTCATCGGTCCAGACGTGCATCCTCCACCGGAAAACAAATGTCCAATGCTGCTCGACCAGTTGAAACCAATCTTCAGTGACATTGCGAACAACAGCAGTAAGACTTGCGATGACGCCAACTTTATACAAAACAATAACAAGGAGAGTCTGGAGTGCAATGAAACATTGCCGTACGTGTTTTCCTCCTCTGCAGGTGCGTCTCCCAGTGGTACGTGGCCAGTGGCACATGGCGAGCGATATCACTATGCTGACTACGAGTGTACCATCCCACACATGTGCATGGTCTGCTGGATCAACGACCACATGTACTGCAAGAACATGAAGCGTGTCGCCCGTGACCTGCCCCCGTGTGGTGGCTGCATACACTACATTCCGTGCAAGCACTACCGCTATCTCAAGGACATGCTGAACTACAGTCGCAAGAAGATCACGAAAATTGCACCGGCGATTGACAAATCTGCATCAGCAGCTTTGAACTGTGGTGATGTGAAGGCATCCCCAACAGATCTCCACAAAGCCCAGCTGTCCGTGGACGACCTCCTCTGCTATGAGGAGATGCTGGAGTCAGACTCGGAGCCCAGCTCCCCAGATACTCCTGCAGGCACAGAGATACTGAAGGCACACCTGAAGGCACGGGCATCTCAGATTGCAAAGAGTCTTGGCGTGAAGCGTTTGTCGTCACTGAACAGTGTGGTGTCAGAAGTGATGGTCGCACCCACTGAAGAAAAGTCTGACAGTGAGCGGGGCGAGGTTGTAGACATTTGCGAGTTTGGAGCGGAAGTAATTCTGCTCAGTGACAATGGGTTTAACTACACACGTGTTCATGAACATATGCTAACCGGTGTCCAGCCACAAAATGTGCCAGTGTGTCGGTCAATGCGGATGGACAGCACGTCCAAGGCAGTAAAGGAAGCTGGAAGCAAGAGTATCATCTCTGCCGTGAAGGACATCAAGATGCCAGGCAAGTTCTGCATCCGCGTCGCCCACCAAGGCAGTGGGGTAAAACCAGGCGTCGCCGCCGATGGACAAAAAGTAATCAAAGTGAAAGTCCAACGGGTCGAGCCGAAGAAGCTGCTGCTGCAGGCAACGCCATCTGGTGGCGAAGCAGACGATGGGAAGATCAGCTTGGATGTGATTCCAGAGGAGCGGGAGATATGTCTGCCAGCGAACAAGAGAGGTGACGCTGACTTTGACAGTGATCTCCTGGGTGGGATCATAGCACAGGAAGCAATGAAGTTGGTGTCAAGTGGCAACTTCAGGCCGCAGCTCTTAAAGCTGACGTTTGACGGAGATGTCACTCTGCCGTTCAGTAAAGTTGATGAGAAGAAGGAGCTGGGAATATCGGAGAAGGGGAAGAGCAAGAAGAAGGCACGGAAGAAACAAAGGGACGAGAACTTGGAGGAGATGCAGAGGAACTCAAACTTGGTGGGTGAGCCTCGCGTGTCATGGTCGATCGAGTCATTGCCAGAAGACGTAGACAAGGAAGAGTCCATGGACACAACCAAGTGGCCGAGTCCACCTAGTCGGGCGGCTCAAACATACCAGAAGGAACGGCTAACTCCACACGAACATGGGACAACGACAGATGCAAAACAGGCGACTGTTAATGAACGTACGTTGGACTCGCAACGAAAACAAACCGACAGCTCAACATTGATCGAACCTACGGCTGTTGCTCTCAGGAATAAGAAACCAGAATGCAAAAAGGTAAACATTGCAAGCTTTAATCCTTTCAGAATTGCATTTCCACTCAATCCTCTGTTACCACCGTCCTTGTAATAACAAGTGCATATACCTGTTTATCATGACAGGATGCTTAATGCGCCTCAGAGTGGGTTCCTAAAGGTTAAGTAACTAGAAATTAAAGTAATCTTTAATGTTCTGAAAAAGGCAGACTAATATTCTGAAAAAGACAAACTAAGTGAATGAGACCTTTCATGATAATAACATTGTAACCAGAGTTATATACAGACTGGTCAGTTAATATAATTTTGCCAGAGTGTTGGAAACGTGTAAGAAAATGGGAAATTTAAACAGTTTTATTTTGGACAAGTCTGTAAATTACAAGTAGATTGGCATACTCTTCATTTATACACTAGTGCACTATAATACTGATACATACACACTAAACCTTTTTGATATGACATTTCCTTGCATAATCTTAATTTGGGTAGATTCAGTTCTATAATAAAATATTAGTGCTAAAATGTTAGTTACTTTTTGTGCCTTGATATTCTCCATTTGAAGACCAGAACCTGAATATGCGTATTTACTGTGTATAGTTTTTAGTTTTGATACATTGTGCTAGCTAGTAGCAAGTAAAACTGTGATCTGTTGCATCAGAGAGAATTCGTGGAGCCATGGGCCAATAGCATGAGCCAGAAGAAAGGCAGTACGTCAGTCAAAGAAACCTGCAGAGACACACCAGAGCAGTAAGTCAACTGCAACTCTTTTAATAGGTCGAGGGAGAGAATACTTTGTTTCAGTGAAATGTTATGTGTTGGGCTGTATACTGATATGCATTTCAGAGAAGTCGGGGTTCGATTATATTGTTACAGGTCTGCAATGGAGGAAAAGACAGTCTGACCAGTCCTAAGGATTGGCTCCCATGCTTACTTTCATGAACTTGCTTATCCATTTCTTGACATGACCGCTTTAATGGGTTATCTAAAGGCAACACATTTGTTTACCAGTAGTCCTACTTGCCAGACATGCTCCCATCCATCCGTCCGTCCATCCATCGATTTAACCATCCAAAGATCATCTCATCTCCCCTCTCACCTCCACTCTCTCCTCTGTCTCACTCTCTGATGTACGCATGCACGCACGCATGCACACAAAAAACTCATGCACATACACACAACAAACACACATCAGATGTAATGAATCATGTTCATATCTTTAGATCCTTCTTGGTGTTATGTACATAATGTAGAGGGTAACGTCAATCGGGTTTGATTGTTAAAGTTATGTGCGGAAGAAACTGGGCAGTTAATTGCCAGAACAGGCCACAGTAGACATACTTTGTCTGGCTATCACCCTGTCACAGTCGTCTCGAGAGCTTCTTACATTTCTCTTGTTTGTTCAGACTTGCTCAAGAAGCAGAATGAAAAGGCTTCCACAGCGCCTCCAGTTGAATGTGAGACAGAGATACAAGAACAGGAAGTAGCTCAGCCTCGACATCATGATTACGCACATGCCAAGAAGTAGGTTCAGTAGTAGTCTTACATAATATTATGAAAAATGTGTAATGTTTTTAGTTGAACATGTGGCCGTCATCAAAACACATTGTTAAATACATTATTCACAGAAATTGCAAACCTTCTATAGAAAACTACTTTGATCGTAGCATACATAAGATATTATACAGCGAGCCCTGATTGGCTAAGAGCTGTGAGGGCAGGTGCAGTGTGCACTTGGTAACAAGCATGATCGATCGGGTCGCTGCTATAAAACATTGCTAAATACTCAGATTTGTTTCTAATAATTTCAGTAAACAGTTAGCATGATATATCTTCGTTAACAAACATGACATGTGAATTTATTTTGAAAGCATCACAATTTAATGGAGTAATAAGAAGCAAAATGGCTTATTTTGTAATGACGATGTACTCGATCATGTGCTTACGTGACTGCGAACTTCAAATGTGTTTTTCTCTGTTTGAAACTTTCTACCCCAGGCATGTTCAGCGTCCAATAACTTTGGCTGTGTATGACATAGGTCCATGGTTTCTGCACCGTTGGAAAGCTTAATGTATGCGACATGTTCTAACAAAATGAGTCGTATGTCAAAAAATAAAAAGTTACTTACATCGCTGGAAAGAAGATTTATTAAGCTTGGTGCAAAAATCATGGACCTATGTCACAGACAGCCAAAATTTATTGGACACTGAACATGCCTGAAGTATACAGTTTCAAACGGAGAAAAGCACACTTGAAGGTTGCGGCCACGTAAGCATACGATTGAGTACATCGTCGTTCCAAAATCGGCCGACCCCATTAAATTTTGATGCTTTAAAAATTAATTCTCAAGTCATGTTCGTTGACGAATATATATCATGCCAACTGCTTACTGACATTATTACAGCATAATCCGAGTATTTAGCAATGCTTTCTAGCAGCGACCTGATCGATCATGCTGCTTTACAGTTAACACTGCGCCTGTGCTCACAGCTATTGGCTAATGTTGATGTCAGTGGGGATTCCTACTACAAGAATCTGTAAGAGGGCGTTATGGGCTTTTCCGTAGTACAAAATTTGTCCGCCATGTGTTGAGGGAAAACTATCGGTTCTGTTTTACAAAATTCATGCGTGAAATGTTACGTAGTGTTTGTAAAAAGGCTACCAAATTTACTAAATAATAATATAAATGAGAAATAAGCATTGCCAATTTACAGAAAAGATATCAAAGTATACTTTGGTGACAAAAAGTCAAAATCATCGGAAATCATTGTTGCATGTTTATGCGGTGTTTTATGGAAATCAAGTTCGCTGACATACGAATCATTTCGTTAGAACACATCACATATCTTCTAACTCAATTTTTTTTGTTTTGACATACAGCTCATTTCGTTGGAACACGTCACATATATATATATATATATATATATATATATATATATATATATATATATATATGTATATATATATATATATATATATATGTGTGTGTGTGTGTATATATTAATACAGTTTTCCAATCTCCCATGCACGTATGGCTCTTGCACAGATATTTTGACCAATCACAAGCGAACATCTCTGAGTAGCCCATAACCTTGCTGGATTTGAAAACAGTGTAAATCGCCATGCATAGAATTATTTTCTAACTGATAGATGTGATTATGATCACTTGTTACAGACCGAATATTATACAAGATGACAGCATACGTGCACCTTGATAGATCATTAACTTCGGCAACTGTCTTTTAAATCTAGGGAGTCATGAGGACTTCTGCCAAAGGACATTTAAGTAGTCCACTCTTAACAAATGATGCCTGCATATGTCTGATTTTAATCACTACTATATCCATGAGATCGCATCATAGCAGTGTAATATTTTGCTATGAAAAATTATATAATATTTATGATAGTTATTACAACATTTAGTTGTGTGTGAAATAGAGGATTATATAATAGACTGCAGGATAAACACTTATATAATATTTATGATAGTTATTACAACATTTAGTTGTGTGTGAAATAGGGGATTATATAATAGACTGCAGGATAAACACTTATATAATATTTATGATAGTTATTACAACATTTAGTTATCTGTGAAATAGAGGATTATATAATAGACTGCAGGCTAAACACTTATCTAATATTTATGATAGTTATTACAACATTTAGTTGTGTGTGAAATAGAGGATTATATAATAGACTGCAGGCTAAACACTTTTTATGAGTTTTTTCTATTATCCTTATGATAGCTTCATGAAACTCCAACGAGGGTGAGTTGAGAATAATATACACACAATTAATGTTTTAAAGTTCAAAGGTTAATTCATGTCAAATCAACTCAGTTCACTATCATTGGTGGAATTTATCAAAAAATCATTGTAAATGTGGACATAGCATATTTTAATACTTATATACACGTATTTGGATAGTTACTGAAAAATATGTTTATAAGCAACAGTGAAAGCATACATGGCATAATAATCCAATGGAATTTATTTTTTATTTTTCGTGATTTGACCTACTGCACTGATTGTGTAACCAAACCTGTGTGCTAGTTTAAACCAAATTGTGATTCCGCATATTTTGAGCTGTTCTGTGGTTCAGACTGAGTCTTGTGTTATGCAGGAGAAATGGGGAAAGGACAGAATACGTCAGCAGTCGACTTGACAAACCTCATGTCGAAACAACTGATACAGTGAACCCACAAGTGTCGGGTGACACTAGCAGTGTCACCAGTAGCAATGACACAAGTCTTGTGAGTCATGTTGTCAGTCGTGATGGCAGTGGCTGCAAGACTGCCACTGATGGAGCTAGTGCAATGGAACATGACACAAGTACATGTCATGTCGTCGACAGTGTTGACAACGACATCAGGACTGTAATCAGTAGTGCCTGCGCAATGGAAAGTGACACGATTGCTGTGAGTCAGGTAGTCAGTACATTTGACAGTGACGTCGGAAGCTTCGACAGTGGCATTGCTAGTTATGATAGTGCTGTTGGCAGTGCTGATTACAGCGCTGACCATGTTGACAGGTATGTCACCAGTGTCAGCAGTGTCATCAACACAACTGTTGGTGGTGACAATGACAACAGTGATGACACCACACCAGACAGTGGTGTTTATCTTTGTAATGATGTCGTCTGTGTCAGTGGTGATGCCACCAACAAGCTTGTAGCCGACACATATGAACTGACGGATGTGATGTCAACTACGTCGATCAACACTAGCGTACAAGATGACACCACAGAAGTGTCAGACGGAGATATGTCGGTCGGTGACACGTCGGTCAATCCATCGGTCAATCAAGTGACGCTGGATGAGTTTCTTGAGTCGATGACACTGGCGGGGGTGCCAGCAAACGAGATCAATGCTCTCCGACAGCAGATGACAAGTTTGGGGGATGACGAGATCATTGAGCTAGTGACACCCAATCAACATCAGATGGTCGGCGATCAGCTGTCAATGTCCAGTCACATTGAACAGGAGAATCTGTCGGCACCATTGACTCCAGTGAGTAGCACTGATCATCAACTCGGGCACTTCACAAGAGTCGCACGATGACGTCGTCGAAGAAAGCACAGTGGTGATACACGACGACGTGCAGACAATTGGCAGCGAAATTGAAACAAATACCAGTATTGTGGAAGGTCAGGCAGATGAACTTGGACCGTTTATCATATGTGATGGTCAAATTGTACATTATAACACTCAAACGGGGGTGATGATGGCAGTTGATGGAGCGGCTCTCGAAGAGGTGCCACAGTTGGTTGTTGATGACACAGCAAACATTGAATGCTCCACAGAGGAGAGCTACGTCTTTGCCAGTGACGGCCTGTGTCAGAGTGTAGATTCGGCTAGCTTGGACGAATATGACATTGCTCAAATTGCATCGCAACCATTAGCCTAGTGACCAAGTTACGTGACTTTGGCGAACTGTGTCACCCAGTCGTGATGTCGGCCTATGTGTCATTTTGGTTTTTCTGTTTTTCGGCATGTTGTCTCGTTCTGTGCGTGTTCTCATTTCTGTATATTGTCGCAATGTGGCCAGCTTTCTTTGTAGATTCTGGTAATTCTGGTGCTTCAAATGACACGTTCAAATTCAGGTAGAGTTGATTCACAAATGACTATATATTGATGATGCATGAAATTTGTTGTTCTGTTTATAAACCTGTGACAGATTGTCCCTGGGTGTGCAGATGTAATAGTAACAGTTTTACACGCTTGTTTATGTTCTACTTATGTATATATGAGAAACACTGCAAGTGGTTGAAGAAACATAAGAGGCAGGTGGCGTCCATGTGTCTAATCCTCTGGTCAAAACTTATCAGGCTTTGTTAAAACACAGCTGAATAATTCTGTACGTTTGCTTGGGTAAGACTTTCGTTTAACGAAGTAAATTTGAAAGATACAATAACACAGTGAAAACATCTGGGTGTAAAAGGTACTGATTGTTTATTAGTATGCAGGCTTTATGTGAAATTTAAACTTTAAATTTACAACATTTTAATTAACTGCCATATCTTGAAAACTACCCACTGTATGCATCTTGATCACGTTTCTAGCATATTACATCTTTATGTAAAGGAGGTCATATATGACATAATAAACAGTTTGAAAAATGGTAAGCATGGTAACCAAATAATTTATAAATAAATCTGATATGGTGATTTTGAAAATGGAAGTCATGTTTCCATTTTTAAAGATTATTCTAGTAGATGAAAAACAAGCAAAATTATTTAGCCAAATAAAGATAACTGTTGATAATTTTTTTAATTATAAAACATGTTTATGAAAAAAGTATTAAAAGTAACTTTTTTTTAATGCTCCTATTAATTCAGGAATTTGTTTAAGCTATGCAATGTGGGTTACATTGCATAGCTTAAACAAATTTCTGATTAAATTAAACTAAAAAACTCGAAATCTAGGAATTTCATTTCCTGTTAGGTATTTAACAAATTAGTTAAATATTTTTATCATAGTTACCATCATGCAAACTGATTTGTCACGATTGACATTCTTATCATATAACACTCTGAGGATAAGGCCAAGATGGGATGAGTAGTTTTAAGATATAACAGTTAATAAAAAAATGTGTTTCATGATTGGTGTGTCCCACTTACCATCTATTGTGTATTACAGCATATTTTGACATCTTCGTCTTCCAGACGTATGCTACTAAACCCCAGTTTGTTTGTGTAATATCACTGATGGACATTGTGCTTTTTCAGAACATTAACAAACAGCTATTTCCCAAACCTGTGGACAGTATGTATCATGATCAGTTATTCACGGGAACATATGGCAAGTAAAACATTAGTACAAGTAAAACTGCAATCTCTCTGTATGCAGTAGAAGCATGATGGTTGATTGGAACATCAAAATTAAGCCAATTAAATAAGATTATATTAATCAAAATTTACTACAACACATTTGGGTGGCAAGTCAGTTTTCAGTAAAATAAAATTGTTGCCTTTTAAAAATGAAGGGCAACTTATTTGTTTTAGTAAAAGTGGATATTCATAATACATTGCAAATATTTATCAGTTGCATTACAATTATTAAATTGTAAAATTAAAGTTAAACTAAAATTATTTTAAAATATGTTAATTCGTTCTGGTGTATTTTTGAATGTTTGCTTGGTGTACCGATATCAAAACTGATCAGGTTTGATACATTCAGTGACAATTATTGTTGTTTCTCCCGGACCCCTTGTGGCATCTGAAATGTTTGCCTAATTTGCTTTTATAGTGAAACTGGTGTGTTAGATAACTGAAACCTGTTTACGTTTGTAAATTAAATACACTGCTGTAACATAAATGAGTTCAATTTTCAGTTGAAATAGACCCAACTTTAGTTGTGGCAATAGTGAAGTTAGAATAACATTTAATTGTAGAAATTTGCAGTTGCAAGTAAAACATGCTCAACTCAAACTTACAACAGTAATGCAATGCACTGTTCCTCCTGTAAACTAATGAGTTGCATGCTGTACTGTAATAATTACACGTGTGTGAATTGTGTTTACAGTTGTAAAAGTGTAAACTTGATAAAACCCTGGTTGTACATGTAGCAATAAGGCCAGATTCATTTGTTGTGATAATGGTCGCAAGTGAAACATCAAACTTTACTACTGCCATATAACAACAGTAGACTCCATATAGAATATAGTAATTTGTTTCAGTTTTATAAACAGGTCCTGCTTCATTTGGGGCTTTCAGCTACAGCACAAGGGAAAACTATATTGGTCACTGATGCTTGTGCACTGGACACTTATGTATGTTATAACATATTTATTCAACATGTCTATATTTGGTGTGTAGCATTCAGTCTCGGTGATAAACGAGCATTGTGTACTGTAACAGTTGTGTTCTCGTGTGCTTAGTTTGCCAGTTAATGATGTCAGACATGCCAAATTTCCATTCCAACATGGTTATATTCTACCCCAAGTCTATATGATGTAGTTTGACTACTTTATATTTCAGTGCTACCTTACATTGTCATGCCATAGCCATATCGTGTGTGTGACCTTGACATTGCTGTGTGTCGCCTTGACCTTACTGTGTGTCACCTTGACCTGTTTGCAGCCGACTCATGTTTCAGCGTCGCTGTTTGTCGATGTGTAGTCTTTAGGATAGCATCCGTGATTAATACATGTCATCAAATTAAATCTAGTTTAACTTATTGTTTACCTGAAGACATACTTTGTCAGACGGTACTCTCAGACATGAGTCACTTTGTGTTCTGAATCGTTTTGTGCCTTCCCTGTTGTATACCTGTTTAACGTGTTATGTAAATTTCCATGCTCTTGTGTAATTGAGCTGAGCGTAACGGATTTAGACAAATTTACTCTCATTCTATGTGTGTATATACAAGATGTTCTTTATGTTTGGAGCTTCAATGGCTACAGTCAAGCCTGTGATAGGACAATTTGTTTGTATTGTGATATCTCTAAATATATACAACCACTTCAATGTATGCCATTATATAATAATGGTCGAGATTCAATCCTTGAGATTGTACAACGAATCTGTCGTCACAGTGAATTGTAAAGTTGTATTATTTGTCGCTCAACACGGCTTTTCAGTAGGAATATGTTGTTTACAACAAACCATATCTAACACCCGATGACAGTAATTGGAAACATGTGCACCATGAAAAAGGGCATGGTGTTTTATGCAAGCTTGGTATGCAAACAATGGATTGCTGTTACAGTTAATGATTTTTATCATTTGTTTTTGTGAAGATGTTAGCGATTTGTTTCAAATAGGTGACTGTAGTAATTCATTTATAAATATCGTTTTTGTGTCAAATTGCTTGTCGTTTTTATTCTTATCTTCTGCTGACAATAATACAATATTATGTTTATAATTGTGATCGACAGGCGGCGCCACCATCTATTTCTAATACCAAATTTGACCAGCAGATGCCGCCACATTGTCAACTACAAAATTGGTCCCTGGAAGTGGGTTTCATTTATTGCTTCGACTCCAATGAATGTGTCCATTGTCCAGCATATCAAACCAAAGCTCTGTATAATGATGATGAAGATTTGTTATAGAAACTTTATACATACATTCAGACCAACATATTGCTGTTTCTATAACGAGGGAGTCAAGCCACAAGTGGCTGATTTGCCCTCACAATGCATGTAAATCATGTAATGACATTACTTGTTGCAAGTAGAGTAACTGAACACAGCAATAATATATTGTACGGTTGAAAATACAACGAACAGTTGCAATATAAATCACAGTTTTACTGGCTACTTCATCAACATTGCGAATGCTGATTATACAAGTAACCACTAATACTATTTGTTTAAAGAAGGAAACGTTTTAATGGCTGCCTATGGGGAAATCAGACGTGGTCTTAACCCATTGTTGAACATGTTCGCTGTAGCTCCGTCCTACCTCCAGCGTCTCTCTACTGTCTCCGCTCCAGTGGTGACTTCGGGAGATCTTTGAGAAAATGTCGACATAAATGATAACATATAGGAGGCACACTCCCTTTTATAATGTTCAACTCGTATATATGTGGACAAGTCAGCACGTCTAAAGGGAGACCTGTCCCTCTAACGCAGGCATGGCGCGGTGTTTCAAAGGTCTAGCGCGAGGTATATTAATAGTCGTGTCCAAAGGTTTCGTTTTCTTTTACTTTCTACGTCTTTTATTGACGTGAAGTCCATTTCAGAAAACAACGCTAACGGAAGATCAGAGAATGAGATTCCCGCGCAGTGAGTCTCGACACATTTTTTCATTTATTTAATTAATTATTTAACTTTTCCTGACGTAGACGCCAGAAAGAAGGGAATAATGGCTTATAAAGTAGTTTTCCAAGACACAGCGTAGGGCGAACAGAATCGCCAAGTTTTGACATGGCATGTATGTGCATGAGCGCGCACACAGTTAGCAGCATGAATATCGCCTTTCATAAAGCAATAAACACATCTGTCGGGTTGGCATGACGAAGGAACGCACCTATTATATACACTTTCGTGGCACAGCCGCTATAACCACTCTCCTACTTTCCCGCCAATCCATCCTACCCACCAGCCACCCAGCTACCCTCCTTCCCTGCCCCCTCCCTCCTACCCCTCCCTCCTACCCTCCCTCCTACCCCTCCCTCACGCCCCTCCCTCCCTCCTGTCCCTCCCTCCTACCCCTCCCTCATGCCCCTCCCTCCTATCCCTCCCTCCTACCCTTTCCTCCTATCCCTCCCTCTTACCCTTCCCTCCTACCCCTCCCTCATACCCCTCCCTCATACCCCTACCTCCTACCCCTCCCTCTTACCCTTTCCTCCTACCCTCCCTCCTACCCCTCCCTCCTACCCTCCCTCCTACCCCTCCCTCCTACCCCTCCCTCCTATCCCTCCCTCCTACCCCTCCCTCTTACCCTTTCCTCCTATCCCTTTCCTCCTATCCCTCCCTCCTACCCCTCCCTCCTACCCCTACCTCCTACCCCTCCCTCATACCCCTCCCTCCTACCCCTAACTCCTACCCCTACCTCCTACCCCTCCCTCGTACCCCTCCCTCCTACCCCTCCCTCCTACCCTCCCTCCTATCCGCTGTTTGTGCCGACTAATTGCTGCTGCCTTGGCGGGCATTGATGTTCGCCGGTCGCGGGTCTTGCTATCAGATATCACAGCCGCTCTCCCGTCCGTCACACGGCCGATCACAGGCGACTGACTACACCGCAGCGGCATAGAGCAGTCGGCCAAAGAACGAGCAGAGCCAGAGCGGATATAACCCAACCCCGTGGCCGTAGCTCGCACAGACACTCGTGTAGGCCCGACACGCGCCGACAACGTCCCCAGAGCCCGTCGACTCGTGTTGCCGTCGTCACGTCGACGCCTGTCAGCGATGTTTCCGACACTACGAACGTGGTGGTCGTTCCTCACGATGCTGTCTTCCAACAAGGCCGGCCCCGGGCGCCCCGACCCCAGCCCGGCCGTTGACGTGACGCCGATGCCGCCGGCACATCGACCACCTAACGTACTCCTCATTGTCGCCGACGATCTCGGTAAGTACCACACGGGCCGGATCCCGAGTATGTGCGGTGATTTTCGTAGGTACCAACGGGTACGTGAAGTACGTGTGACGATCTGAGTCAAGGTATAGCTGGACTAAACGAACCGATCTCGGCATAGGTAGTTACGTATACTTGCGACGGTATTGCATTGTAAGGTACCAGAACTTATCGGAAATACATAATATGATGATATCAATAAATACCAATTTGTAGCTGGAGTTCGAATGTTGATATCAGTAGGTGCCAAACGTACAGCTGGAGTACGTGCAATGATATCGGCAGGTACCGACACGTATATACAGTACGTTAGAGTACGTGTGATGATACCCATAATTAAGTGTCAATACGTAGCTGGCGCACGTGCGTTGATATCAACAAAAACAAACACGTAGCTGAAATACGAGCGACGAAATCTGTTGGAAGTAACAAGTAGCTGGAGTACGTGCTATGATATAAGCAAATACTAATACGTAGATGAAAGTACGAGCGATGATATCGGTAAGTACCTACGCGTAGCTGGTTGTCCATCTGACATGGTTATATGTAAGTCCGACCTGTTTTCGTATATTGTGGCTAGGTGGACGAGATAGCTAGTTCTCGTATACACAGGGAGCGCTTTGCACCATCGTGACCCTGCCAACAGCGGTCAGAGTAAGTTTGACGATTTAAGTAAATATAAAATGTATAAGAAGAAATCGTTCATAAATAAATTAAACGACGATCCGATGGTTGATGCACTCGTATATTTACAACTAAGGTGGGGTTGAGCCGGCCACCGGTTTTATAGAGTAACTAGACGGCGGCATTTATGTGAACTTCAGTGGCATTAATCTGTGAGTGTTTACGCCAGAGGCCGCCTGGGTTAGATCTCTGTATAGTCGGGTCTTTACATGTCACATTTACATGTTTAGTCGTCGTTGTCCGACAGATAGGTCCGAAATGTTCAAAGAAAGCAAACCTGGGCTAGTTGGTTCTTGCATTTCTGTTTATTACTGGAAACACGGTAATAGTACTCGTCTCATGTAACGAAATGTTTGACACAAATCTAGCATAATACACTCACCTCTACGTGCGCGTCATCCTAAATGGTAATAAGCGGAGCAGTTCTAACACTTTCTTCCTCTCCCCTTACACCCTGGCAGGGTGAGACCCACGGCATTCGATAGCGTCTTCTACTTTATTTATCAGTTCTATCCATATCTCCCCCTCCCTCCCTCCCTCCTCCCTCCCTCCCTCCCTCCCTCCCTCTCTCTCTCTCTCCCCTCTCTCTCTCTCTCTCTCTCTCTCTCTCTCTCTCTCTCTCTCTCTCTCTCTGTCTCGTCTCTGTCTCTCTGTCTCTCTGTCTCTCTGTCTCTCTGTCTCTCTGTCTCTCTGTCTCTCTGTCTCTCGTCTCTCTCTCTCTGTCTCTGTGTCTCTGTGTCTCTGTGTCTCTGTGTCTCTGTGTCTCTGTGTCTCTGTGTCTGTGTGTCTGTGTCTCTCTGTCTCTCTGTCTCTCTTGTCTCTGTGTGTGTGTGTGTGTGTGTGTGTGTGTGTGTGTGTGTGTGTGTGTGTGTGTGTGTGTGTGTGGTTGTGTGTGTGTGTGTGGTGTGTGTGTGTGTTGTTGTGTGTTGTTGTCGTGTCTGTTGTGTCGGTGTCTGCTGCTGTCGTGTGTGTTTGTGCTGTTGTGCTGTCTGTTGTATGTTGTCCTTGCCCCCCCCCCCCCCCCCCCCGTAAATGTGTGTATATATGCGTTTCATTTCGCAATCACCAAAGCAGAAAGTGTCGCTGCTATCGTGACATGAGGGTGTAATTGTAGCAACAAATATTGTGCTTTTTTATTTTCCTTGCACTCAAAAGCCGTGTCCTTGGTGTCGATGACTGACGGCGTTTTTCAGGCAACAAATGCGATGTAAACGAGTTATGAAGTCAATAGGTTATGTACCACACCAGCGGAACGCAGGTTGCAAACGACGCAGTTTAAACACATTAGCGCGATGTTATCCGGCACATTTGGTAGTGTGTGTCGTTTTTGCTATTCGAACTGTAGCCGAGTTGAATGAGTGATTTAACGTTAACGCGACGGGCCAAACAAATTACGACAGCTGACCATTAGGTGCTGAATTAATAGATGACATTCTGCACCAGATGAAACCATCAACCATGAAGTAACATATCTGATGCCAGATTGGTTCAGGTATTGTTGCCTACATATGCGTACAGGCACGCACGCAGGCACACTGGCGCACGCACACGCGCGCGCACACACACGCATGCACACACACATACACACATACACACGCATATATATATATATATATATATATATATATATATATATAATATACATACATACATACATACATACATACATACATACATACATACATACATACATACATACATACATACATACATACATACATACATACATACATACATACATACATACATACATACATACATACATACATACATACATACATACATACATACATACATACATACATACATACATACATACATACATACATACATACATACATACATACATACATACATACATACATACATACATACATACATACATACATAATAATTAGGTAACTTCCATTGCGCCTAAATCCTTAGAAACCAAGCTCAGAGGTGTACCAATACAAGAGGGTTGATCTCTCTCAGAGTCACTAAACAAATCCAATTGTCATCAGATTGATTGATACGCCAGGGAGCTATGGTGGATAGGCAAGGTTTTAAAGGTATGTCAATATTTTCAACTGTTTAATACTAGCAGGAATCATATTCCAAAGAGTAGGCGCACCAACAGCAAGATTTTAGAATCGGCTTCGAATGCGTAAAACGTGGAGATCTAGTCACAACCCTTGCTAAGTAATTATGAAAAAGCGAATTGCAATAATCTAATCTACTAGGAACTACCGCATTTGCAAATACATACATACATTTAAACATACATACATACATACATACATACATACATACACACACACACATACATACATAACACACACACACACATCATACATACAAAATACATACATACATACATACATACATACATACATACATACATACATACATACATACATACATACATACATACATACATACATACATACATACATACATACATACATACATACAAAACACACACATATATACATATATATATATATATATATATATATATATATATATATATATTGTATTGGTTTTGTTGAACGTGGGTGTGTGTGTGTGTGCGTGCGTGGGGGTGCGTGCGGGCATGCGTGCGAGCATGTGTAAACATGTGTATACGTGTGTTTGTGTGTATACGCGTGTCATAGATGTATGTATTTATATTATTATTTGTTTAAGTATATGATGTATTATGTATGTATGTATGTATGTTGATTATGTATGTATTTTTTTGTATTAATATATTTTTATATATATATATATATATATATATATATATATACAGAACAGAGCACTGCGCCACACAAACAACATACATACATATAATATACATACATACATCTATGCACACGCGTACACACACAAACACACGTATACACATGTTTACACACGCACGCACGTACGCACGCACGCACGCACGCACGCACGCACACACGCACGCACGCACACACAACACACACGCACGCACACACACACACACGCACGCACGCACACACACGCACACACACACACGCACGCCGCACGCACGCACGCACACACACACACACACACACACACACACACACACACACACGCACACAAAGGCACACACATTTTCTAACACAATCTAGTTCGAGAGCTTATGTTACATGGTATGATTTTATATCTACACAATAAGACTATTAATAACTCTAACAATGATATTAACGACGCCCATTTGGTCTTAGAACAAACAGTGCAAAGCTATATATAAAAACAGCACACAATTAGCGAATTATACGATAATAGCTCTGTCCAAAACGCAATCTGATCACTGCATTGCTTGGGCAACACAGTAACCCGAGGTAACTCTAGCGACTGCTGGCAACATTCGGTGAATCACACAAGTGCACCAGGGAACAGCGAAAAACGGAAGTGCTTAAAAAGCATTCCGAAGAGGATTACAGAGAACTAACGAATAGGAGAAATCCCCAATTCGCACCTGTTGTCTATTTGTATACTTAGCGCCCATCCGCTGCCCTGGCGAGAGTAGATTTACTGTTTAAAGAAACGGAACGATTTTCTGGGACAAATGTTGGCAAATTGATTAGCGTGCTTTACTAAATGTGAAAACCCTAAAGATTTGATAAACAAAGTAGTGCACATTTTTATACGAATGTATTATTTGTAGGCTACATGTTATCGCATATACATGCGCCTACAAAATGTAAGTTACTATTTTAACATTTTTTGGTAAATAGGTGATTGAGTTTTGTGTGTGCAAATGGCGTCATTTTACAAATTGTTGTAAGTAAACCTTATTTTAAAAAGCGTGTTTCAAACTTTTGAATACCGAAGGTGGGCGTTGTGCACGTT
>JAODUO010001118.1:57500-60000 GCA_025642075.2 Ridgeia piscesae | reverse complement strand
GAACCAGCGGCGATTGCAGAACTGGGTGAGACCCGAGACACCGTACCGTAATAATAATAATAACACCAGTTTTATTAGCAACTCAATCAATTAACTCATCAAAACATCATATAAATACAATAGAAATACATTTGATACCGCAAATCATAGTATTAATAGCCTTTTTACTGACAGTTGTATAAAGCCCACGGTATAAAGGAGTTACGGAATCTATTCGTTCTAGTAACTGGTAATGGGTACACCTTTTGTTGTCTAATATTATATTCGATATGTCTTTTGTCAGGCAGCAGATAATTTAATCTGTGTGTGCCGACTTTAATTTTATCAAAATAGTTTTGACAAATGCTGTCCCGTCTTACATTCAACGTATCCAGGTTAACACGTCTAAGTATTTCCGCGTAACCCAATCCACAAAAATTGTATAACTTCAATATTGTCAGACAAATATTGGGGCAAGTTAGTGTGCCATACAGGACATGCATATTCTAGAACTGGTCTCACCACACTAACATATACAATGACCAGATCTTTCTGTGTAATCCCTGTACGCTTTAACTGATATAGCATGTACAAGCGTTTACCAGCCTTTTTCACAATATTATCCACGTGTTTGTTCCATGTCAGATCCTGAGAAATGGTCACACCTAATAGTTTGGCATGGCAAACTTGTGCTATATCCCTCCCATCAATCTTTATATTCGGGATAGTGCTTCTGAAATTGCCACCTTGTGCAAAACTAATGATTATTTCTTTTGATTTTTCCGAATTAATTTTCATGTCATTCTGTTCTTTCCATCTAGCAGCAATATCAACCGACTCTTGTATAACAGATACATCATTTCTGTCGCATATTTCAAATAACGTACTGTCGTCTACATACTTATATAATGGAACAGTCGTTCTTAAATCATTTATGTAAACAAGGAAACATTTAGGTCCAGACAATGTCCCTTGCGGTACTCCCCCATTGGGATGACCAGAATGGGAATATTCATTTCCTATTTTTACTCGTTGAGCTCTGTCTAATAGAAATGTTGACATCCATCTTAAAATATGTGCGGGCAACCCATACGACTGTAGCTTATCTAGCAACAAATGATGATTAATAAGATCAAACGCTTTGCTAAAGTCTAGCATTACAACTCTGACATAAGAATTCAATTTATCTGTCGCCTTATACCACATATGAACCAGTTCGACAAGAACGTCTGTTGTGGACGTTCCGCTAATTCCCCCAAATTGCTTAGCATCAATTTCACCTTCAATTGTTTCATCCACCCATTTAATTATTATTGATTCAAACACCTTGGCAGCTATTGGAGTTAGTGAAATTGGTCTAATGTCTTTTTCAATCGACACAGGGGGGGCTTGTTTTTGGCAACGGTATTACATTGGCCATTTTCCATTCCATAGGGAGTACACCTTCTCTTAGTGAATTGTTAAAAATAGCAGTTAATGGAGGGGCGAGAACATTTGCGTAATTTCTTAACACCCATGCAGGGATGTTGTCAGGCCCAGTAGCTTTGTTGGCTTTAACACTCTCCAGGGGGTATACTGTCACGGTAGCAGAGACATAACAGGAAGATCAAGAGGTAGTCTAATATACATTTATTAAATTGTTAATGGACGTGAAATGATGGATGCATTTTTATTACGCATGCCAGAGAAAATCATTAGGAACGGTGTAGATAGACGTCATTCGATATCAGAGAGTATTCTTTCTCACAGAAGATTATAATTATAATTGAACCAACTTATTTACTGGTCGTATCAATACTAGCAGTGAAAATGAAGTTTATTAAACATGAACAATATATCAGATACAAAGGTTTGACTCTTCTCATCTATTTTTCTTCTTTTAAAAACGCATTACTAACACGCAAACACGTGCCCGTTGGGGTCATATACATCTTTAGAAAGGTACCTTTAACGAATGCACATTACTTTGATAAAGATGTTACAGTTTTTATTGATTCTTAAAATGAATGGCAGTTATATTTTTATGTATTTTTTTAAATATCGCTTTATTATTGTTATTATTATTTTAATATGACTTTTACATATTTCTTTAATTAACAAAATACAGTGAAAGCGCCATGAGCGCCATCACGTGGCGGATACCGGAGCTACATAAAAAGTGTATTATAATATCTATATTATTTATATCGTTTTTTCATGTTTGTTGTTCGTAAACACCTTTTGGTACAATTTGGAAGTGATACTTCATGACACGGTTATATATACAGAATAGCTGTGTGTAATCTGGGTCTTTTTAAAATATTACAATTAATTATCTTTGCAGATCCCGAGCAGCGATTCTCACAGGGTACTACCCGTTTAAAACTGGATTACAGGTAAACGAAACTATATCTATCACTGTATGTACTTAACTACTATCGTGAGAACATATACGAATGTAGGGGTATGTACGTAGGTGTAGGTATAAATAACACACACAACACACACACACACACACACAACACACACACACACACACACA